>OX101785.1:24816355-25018855 GCA_944452715.1 Ophion slaviceki | reverse complement strand
GGACGTCAAAATCGTATTTGCGATCATGTTGAATGAAATAATTTGACTAGACCACCACTGGGCAGTAATATATGGTCGTTATATGTTCGAAGACAACGGCGAATTGTTATAACGTTGAAGTTTGCATCGTCATAACGGCAATGAAAGGTAATTATTTTCGAAGGCTCACATTTTTTGGCCGGCTTAGGTTGTAAAAATCGCTGAAATGTTTTTATCTATTAGAGATTAGGGACTTACGACCTCAATTTGGGAAAAAAGGCTTCCAACAGTGATTAAAGTGGAGAAATGAAAAAATAAGGAAAAAGATCGGTGCATTCCAACGATGCAAACTTCAACGCCATGAATTTTTTGAAGGAGATGAATGGTATCGGGTGGTCATGTTTCTGTCAAGCTTCCCATATGCTTTCGTACCAAGCAGGGGAGTTGTCACAAATGTTAACTGCACTGACAGAAAAATTCTATCGATAATACGTCTATTTGATTTTAAAAAATTTGAATTAACTAGATGTTTCGTGAAATCAAATTTTTCCTATTAAATTCCGTTATTGATATTAGTCATTTTAAATATATTTATTTATTCAAACTAAAATCTATTTGATATCGTCCAATAACTAAATATATTATTAAATCCTCATAAATCTGTGATTCGGTTTCATCTGTTCCAAAAACAATTTAGTTGAATCCACTAAATATATCTATTTGATTAAAAAAAAATTAATTAAATAGAATTTCCGTAGAGTCAACCATTTTTTTATTTGATTGAACTAATGGTCCGTCGTTATTGCAACACACATATCAAAGAGGAGTGTGGGTAGAGAGGATGGAGAGAGAGGAATTATATATATTATATAAAATATAATATGTATAGTATAATTTTACACACACACACACACACACACACACACACACGCACGCACGCACGCACGCACGCACGCACGCACGCACGCACGCACGCACGCACGCACGCACGCACGCACGCACGCACGCACGCACGCACGCACGCACGCACACACACACACACACACACATATATATATATAATCGATTTTTTCCTTAAAAAATTAGCAGTAAATTGGTTATAGAATGAAAAGTTTACATTGACTCGAAAAAGCCCTACGTACTTTTATAAAGAGGGTAATTGTGATGCTAGTGTCAAAAATTCAGACTGACGGTTGCATACCGTATTGAAATAATGTGTTCGCTAAGATTGAAAAAAATGGTTTCGAGAAAAACGCGTTTTTATAATGTTAAGGTAGAACGAGTGCGCGCTTTTGATTTCAATAGATTTTGTTCAAACTTTAACCAGACATTGTTCATATCATAATGCATGTTTGAGTGAAATTTCAGAACAGTCGACAATTTCGATTGGGAGATAATGGGTTTTCAAATTGCAACTTTTAACACTGCAGGTTCTGCATTGAAATTTAGACAGAATAATTTTCCGTAAAAAATATTTGTCCCCTATAATAAGAAGACATATGGCAAGACCGCATCGTTCCACATATCCAATGACGTAAGTTTGCGCGGCATATTTCAAATAATACCGCAACAAAAAATTTTATTTGGAAGTAATTTTTAATCGAACAAAGTTTTTAATTAGTTATGAATTAACCAACACTTTTATTTGTTGATGAAGATAACATAAAAAATACAAAATATTAATATTAAAATTTTTTTCTCCAAATATTAAACAATACTGTTTTGCGGTGTTTGTCATATGTCTTCTTATTATAGGGGACAAATATTTGTTACGGAGGATTATTCTGTCTTTACTGAACGTTTTTGGCAAAACTGAATAGTAAAGGCAATCCAAACTTTTTTCACTCATCCCCTAACTAGTTTGGTATCTAAACATATTTTTTTTTTCAAAATTTATAAACACAATAGAATGATACGACGGATCATGTGACTCGACTTTCGATTAATGCAGACCCTGCAGTGTTAAAAGTTCCATTTTTAAAACCCATTATCTCCCAATAAAATACTCGACTTTTGTGAAATTTTACTCAAACATGCATAATAATATGAACAATGTCTGGTTAAAATGTGAACAAAATCTATAGAAATCAAGAGTGCGCGCTCGTTCTAGCTTAAAGCGTGGTTTAAGCAATTTAAACGAGACGATTTTTTCAAAATCCTAGGGTGGTGTTACCCCCTAAATTACGATTGTTCGTGTACCAAGGAAGAAGGCTTTTCGTCCTCGAAACATCAGCGTTTGGAGAGTGAAAAACGACGGGAGAGGAAGAGGGCTTACTACACACTAGGATAAGCTGGTCGAAGCTGCCTCTATATTATTGGTTTTGAAGAAAAGTGGATACGTGCGAGTAGTTGTGTGAGAGATGAGGGTTGCATGAGTACTCGTGAACGTACGAAGGATGCAGGTCAAGCTTTGCCCACCTTCCCGAATGCTCACACCGCCCAACCAGATAAGGTTCGCGTATGTGAATAGTAAAATAGTTCAAGTAAAAATGGTGCTCATCGTGCAATGTCTATTCTGCATGTTTGCACAACGGCAATGTCCGTTCTTTGGATCGTTTTCTCCAAATAGAAATAAATATCCAATCAAATATAGTAATTTGTCCATTTGGTCGTTTAAATGATGCATAACTTACGGCGTGAAGCGTATTAGTGAGGATTTCGCAAAATGTACGTAGTGGATCAATCCAATCCAATCGATAATTCGATGTGCTTGGCTGGCGGGGCAATTCGTTTGCAACTCGCTCAACGAGTTTTTAATTGCATACATGATACGAGTACCAGTTAAAGGTAACACAGGCGATAATCGAGATTTACCTTGATCAAAAGGCCAATGAAGTTCCTACGAAATTACGCACCATATCCAAGCGTAAATCGCGGCACTGACCACATATGGATTCCGCCGACAATATCATGTGAATGAGATTTTGAGTCAGGCTTACTTTATCCGAGGGTCGCAAATTGCCGTTCTTTCGATCAGTAAGAAAAAATGAACAAACCTCGAATCTCAATACATTCGGCGGGGGTAATTTAATTTTCTTGAAGGGGCTACATCTACGTAGAGGCCTGAAAAAATGGGCCAAATTCCGGTTTATTTTCTGGGAAATGGTCGGTAAAAAAAGCAATTTTTCAACACAAAGGGACACATGTTAAGGGCCTTTACAAAATTGTCCAAAAAACACAGAAAATCAACAAAAATATGACCGCCGGCAGATGATACTATTTTCAAAGTTGGTGGACATAATATCTCGAGAACCACTTGATGGATTGTTTACAAATTTACAGGAGATACGATGAGAAATATTTAAAGGTCCGTGACGCTGATTTTTAAATATACCTCACTTTTTTTTAAATCGATCTTCATGATTCAATAGTCAAGTAAAAATAATTACTTTTAAAAATAGATTTTGTATGCTCGAGTTTTAATTCATCGCCACTTTGTCAAAAAAAATTATTTAAAACATCGACGATCGTCAACGACTCGTATTTATTGGTAACTTGAATAACCCGTTTCGTTTTTAGATTTCACATGGACCGTTCAAGCTGGAGAGTGTCCACCGCCAAACGTCGCGCTAAAATGTCATCATCTGCCTGTGGCCAAGTTTTGTTGTTTTGCTGTGTTTTTTTGTGATTTTTCGAAAAGGCTCTCGATAAATGTACCTTTGTGTTTAAAAAAACGGTTTCTTTGTCACCAACCGTTTCCCCGAAAAAAAATCGAAATTTGGCCATTTTTTTCTGGCCTGTCGGTAGAGGAGCTCCTTAGCGGTTCTATTTACAAGCCGTCCAAAATTTGGTAATACACGAGATTCAGTTGAAAGAGGTAAAAGTTTACGAGCCAATAGCGACGGTAAAAACACAGAATTTCTGTATTACTATGACAATAGTCGAATATTATTTCAAGCCGTGCATTTATAAGAGGATCTGGTCGTATTATTCGTGTACGATGTTTCCTGATCGTATTCCGTGAACATCATTTCGAATTCTTGCTCCTCGCTGCTCTCCTTCGCACTCGAACTAATTTTCATGAAGATTTCGAGGAACCAGTTTGAAAATAGACCAAGTCTTCATTAACACTAATAAAAATGCGTTCGCAGGGCTTTTAAAATATGCGCATCTAATTGTGCCACTCAATTTTAGCGATGCAAATAAGATACTCCTCTGCAATACCGAGTAGCGCTAATGGAGGCGCAAACTCCTGAACAACGTTTCTATGAGTCGCGAAAAAACTTTCTTTCGTTCAGCCAGCCATCGTAGTGGCACCGCTGTGTGTTAGCTTACCACAGAATGAAAGCTCTTGAAATTCACGGCTACGTTCGCTCCGCTACCAACATCGACTAAGAGTGTGAAGTCATTAACGGCGTTTTATGTTTGACGTGTGACTTTTTCAACGATTTCACTGCTGCATTTGCGGAATTCATTGACGCGTATGTTTGGAAGATTAAATTTTCGGGAAGACGGTTGGAAATATTCGTTATTAGAATGGCCGAGAAGATTGTGCAAGAGGACGACAGTGACCCACGCGCAATTGCGATAATGGATCCCGACAACAACCGAAGTTCAGAAAACTCAATTAGGCTAAAAACGGATGCGCAGTTTCAAAATTCCGCATCCCATTCCATGGATAAATCGCAACCAGGAATAGCAAATGTATCTTCGAAAACAAAGAAAAAGGACATCGACAGTTCAGCGTCGGTTCCTGACATTCCAGAGGACAAAATAGTCACCGACAAGGATTTGGCAATGACGACACCTCAAAGAAAATCGAGGAGTGCTTGCCGCGCGCGTTCTCGTGAGCCGCGAAAATGTCAGATAAATTTTCGGGAAATGATCGGTAAGCGTGAGACGCGAAACGAGGAGTTGGAGCAGCTTGAGGGAGATTTGCGAGAGCGTCTTGACATGCTTGAGTGTTCGATGCCCGCGGTAATGGTCTGGAACGTGCTGAGAATGGGGCAGGGTGCTTCGCCATCGGTAATTCGACAACTGATGGAAAAACAGTTGCAGGGAGTTCGGGAGGCTGGTAACGTTGCCATACCGAGTACTCCGAGTCAGCATTACGACTATAGAGTTCGCGAAATTGAGGCCGAGCGGAAGGAAGCACTGAGGCGAGCCGAGGAAGCTCGAGCCCTCCTGACGGATAAAGAGGCTGCGGTTGAGGAGCGACGAAAACGTTTGGAGAATGCGAAAAAGTGCAATCAGGAGAGGAAGGAACGCGTTGAGCGGTTGAACCGCGAAACCGCCGAACTTAAGGAAGCCATGAAAGATGCCAGCGGAGATGGCACGTCGTGCCAGGCCGGAGAGTGCGGTGAGATACGTTGCAAGGAAAAGTTGCTCGATGACATTGGCAGCTTGAGCTCTATAGGCTCCACGGATCTCGAATGCTTTGCCAAGCTTCAGGATCTGGCAGAATCGGAAATATGTATGAAGCGACAGATAAGTGAGCTGGAACGTCGAGAAGAGGTGTACATGAGAACTCTCCAGCAAGCCGACGAATTGTGGTCCAAGATGGAAGGTGACAATGCCGACAGCGTGCGAGAGTTGCAAGAACAACTGCGTTTGAAGATGACTGCCAATCAAGGATTGGCCGATCGAGTCTGTCAGCTGGAAGACCAACTGGAGAAATCGGCGAAACGACTCGTAGGATGCAAGGAAGAACTGGGCAAATTCACCAGCAAAGTGTACACCGATGCTGAGATAGGATTCAAGGATGGTGTAGCGACTGCTGAAGATCGTAGTATTGTGGCTGGAGTCAAGACAGCAACCTCGTTCGCCAGCGCGTCTCCCCAAACCGTTGACATAGATAGTACAGCGCGACCGGAAACGATGGACAAAGCGTCGAGTATCGTGCCTGCATCCGATGAGAAAGGCGTCGGCGTTATCAGGGAAGTGTTCGACAAAGCCAGTGAAGCAATCGTCGATCAGAGAGAACGTGAAGTCGGAAGACCGATTGGGTTGGGAATCGATGCGGGTATTGGAGATGCTCAAATCGGGGAACTAGACGACTCGGTAAGCCAAATAGATAGTGACGAAAAGCACATATCCGGTAGGCCAAAAATAACCGAGCCAATGGATAAGGAAGGTACACCCGAAACGATACAAAATTCTTACTGGGACGAAGGCTATCCACCGGATGCAATCGTCAAGGACATGGTTGAGACATCAACTGGGATGGAAAACGAACAGCCAGTCACTGGTGTTTTCGTAAGTGACGCGAAAGTACAGGCTACGGTCGAAACGGTTGAACAACCGGTTGGTGGTAACGAAGCAGAAGATATTGCTGAAATTATTCGTGAGGTCCCAATTTCTTCAAAAATCGAGCTCGCGAGAGGATCCGTCCCAACATCGATAATCCAACATACCGATAGCGCGACGATGACTACGGAGGGTAGACCTGAAACGGGTCAACCTAAATCTGACGAAAGAGTTATGAGCTCGACAAGAATTGACAAAGACCGTGAAGTGGTCGTTGATGAAATGGAACACGGGATTGATGATACTGGACGGAAAAGTGATCAACCTATTTCCGGCAAAAGAAGTGTCACCGAGCATGCGAAAGTACTTACTGCGGGCGAGAGCGAAGCGCAACTCGAAGATGAAGTTGATGAGATTACTTACGAACCTTATGAGCCTGACTCTCAGAAGAGAAATATCACCGAGGGTACGGATATGTTTGATAAGAGCGGTGACACAACCGTAGATCGTAGAGAACATGGAGTTCACAAGCCTACGCAAGAAACTTATTATCCTGCCACTGAGAAACAAAAGAGCACCGAACATACAAAAATATCCGATAAGAATATTGAAGCAGACCGGAATAAAATAAACGATGACCTTGAGAATGATGTCGCAGTAATCGACCAGCTTTATCCCGATGAAGAAGCAGACAGTAAAGGTGAGAAAAAACATGACACTGATAGAAAAGTTGATCCAATGAATCGTGAAGGTCACCCAACGATCCAAACAATCGTTCGGTCCGACTCGGAAAAAGATGTTGAAAAACATCCGAAGACAGACGGCAAAAACAAAGAATCAATTGCTGACCGTCAGGCACGTAAAGTTGACGAAACTGCGTCGAAATATGACAAGCCTGATTCCGACGATAGCAGTATCGGAAAGCATTCGATAAAACCTTACGATGACAATGGAGATATCGCTGCACCGATAGAACACAAAATTGAAGAGTTTAGAAAAGAAACCGAATGTCTAGATTCCACCGTCAAAAGCCCCACCAAACGCAGAAGTGTATTCCGCGAAGACGGTGAAGCGGGCGTTGCCGAACAGGGTCACAAAGTTGGCAGGACCGCACAGGAACGAGATGAAACTGAGTCTGATGAAAGAGATATGAGCAAACGTACTGAAATATTCAGCAAAGTTAACGAAACTGCGCTTAAATACGATAAACCTGACTCCGACAATAGCGATATCGGAAAGCGTCCAACAAAACGTCGCGACGACGATGAAGATGTCGCTGCACCGGTAGAACCCAGATCTGAAGAATTTTCAGAAAAACCCGATCGACTGGATGCCACCGTCAAAAGCCCCAGCAAACGCAGAAGTGAAGACGGTGAAGCGGACATTGCCGAACAGGGTCACAAAGTTGGCAGGACCGCACAGGAACGAGATGAAGCTGAGTTTGATGAAAGAGATGTGAGCAAACGTACTGAAATATTGAGCAAAGTTAACGAAACTGCGCTGAAGTACGATAAGCCTGACTCCGCCAATAGCGATATCGGAAGGCGTTCGACAGAACTTCGCGACGACAATGGAGATGGGGCTGCACCGGTAGGACACAGACCTGAAGAATTTTCAGAGAAACCCGATCGTCTGGATGCCACCGTCAAAAGGCCCAGCATACGCAGAAGTGAAGACGGTGAAGCGGTCGTTGACGAACAAGGTCAGAAAGTTGGCAGGACCGCACAGGAACGAGATGAAGCTGAGTCTGATGAAAGAGATGTGAGCAAACGTACTGAAATATTGAGCAAAGTTAACGAAACTGCGCTGAAGTACGATAAGCCTGACTCCGACAATAGCGATATCGGAAAGCGTCCAACAAAACGTCGCGACGACAATGGAGATGGGGCTGCACCGGTAGAACACAGATCTGAAGAATTTTCAGAGAAACCCGATCGTCTGGATGCCACCGTCAAAAGGCCCAGCAAACACAGAAGCGAAGACGGTGAAGCGGTCGTTGACGAACAAGGTCACAAAGTTGGCAGGACCGCACAGAAACGAGATCAAGCTGATTCCGATGAAAGAGATGTGAGCAAGCGTACGAAGACTTTTGGCAAAGACAGCGAAGCGGTCATTGACGAACAAGGTCACAAAGTTGGCAGGACCGCACAGCAACGAGATCAAGCTGATTCCGATGAAAGAGATGTGAGCAAGCGTACGAAGACTTTTGGCAAAGACAGCGAAGCGGTCGTTGACGAACAAGGTCACAAAGTTGGCAGGACCGCACAGAAACGAGATCAAGCTGATTCCGATGAAAGAGATGTGAGCAAGCGTACGAAGACTTTTGGCAAAGACAGCGAAGCGGTCGTTGACTCCGTGGAACATGCAGTTGACAGACCAATTGCTTCGAAATCCAAAGACGATATTGGGGATCCTAAAGGGCACGGACTCGTTGAAGACCATCGCAGAGGAGACGATGGCCAAAAAACTGGACCCCGTCGATCAAAGGCATTAGAACCAGAGGACGATGAAGAAATACCCGAAGCGTGGAAAAATTGGAATTGGGACGAAGGCTGTCCGCCAGACGCTATCTGTACCAACGAAGATAAAAGTTTAACCCGCAAAGGCGATGCACGGCGTTCCGAAAGTTTCCCTAAGGTAGAGTCTAAAGTTCAGGCCTCAGTGGAAATGATAGAACAATCAGTCGGTAGGCGGGAATCTGAAGATATAGCTGAGCAAGAAAGAAAGGCAAGAGATATTGATTCTTCGTCGTTAACTAAAACCACTGACTGTACGACGACCACCGAACAAAAAGTCGATCAGGTTGTTTTGTCGCGTGAGGAATTACGAAATTGGTACAACATTGTTAACAGCGTACATCACAAAATATCCGTGAGTATTCACACATTATCTCAACCCATTTTATAATCTGTGCATTGAGAAAAAAAATCAATTGAATCGAAAAAATATATTGGATTATCCAAATAAATGTGCTGCTGCGGAGTGCCACCGATATATGAGATTGTTACAATACTATAAAATATTGGAAAATGTGATTGATTTAAATAACATTTTATTTTAGTTGGAAAAGGTCTTCTGTTCTCTGAGTATCTACATTATCCTTAAAATAAAATTATATTCTATTGAAATCATTCTATATACAATCCGTAGATGTATGGATGAAATAATTAAGCGGTTGCTACAACATTTTTTATTTCGTACAAAAATATAATCAATAGAATTAATTATTTCTTTACTGCATCGAAACAAATATGCCATGGGACGTAAGTTTTTCAATTTGTTTCAAATCTCAAATAAAAAGTGAGCATTAGAATGATCATTCACGATAATGGTGGAGATAATATCAGATATCCAATGGAATATCCATGGAGAGAATATCATATATTCAACTGATAAGAACAGATACATTTTCATCTTAGCCACAGGCCAAGAAGCGATACCCTTTAGAGCTTCTCCGGCGTTGAAGTAGATTTTCGGTTCGCGCTACACTTACGAGAAACGAGTGCGCGTGCGGCTTCTAGTGGATACTCCGAGAACTACGAGTTTCCTCACACCTATAATTTCGGTGGCGCTCGGCCATGACTTGGTTGAATTTTTACAACCAAATGCGCGAGAACACAATTTTATTTTCGCATAATTTTTTAACGAATTCATACATTTGCTTAATATTTTTTAATCAAAATAAAATATTAATAGTTTAACGAATAATGTACTTGGAAATCAATATCGGATATGGTGAAAAAAAAAAAAATAACAAATTTACTCAATAGAAATTTTATCTGAATCAAACGAGCGAAATTCAATTTTTCTTGTGTACTCGAATCAACAATATTCATGTTATTAAAGTTAATAGCGTTTTGTTTGGGCTAATAAATCCGATTATTTACACCAAAAATTGTACAATTGAATCAACGAAATTTCATTCAATAACACCAATGATATTGGATCAATGATTTTTTTTTCTCAGTGTGTCAGCCTCATTTGAGCATTATATGTATAACGACTAATATGAAATTTTTCAGCGATGCATTAGTTGTAAATCAGAAGTCGACGCAATAGCTCAGCTAATGGGAAAGATGAATAATCATATTAGGGTAAGATGATAAGGAATTCTGTATTTGGCTGTATGAAGGTCGCCAAATACATAATCTTGGTAGTTTTCGCTTTAGATGATGGCTCTTGCAGACGAGGAAGACCCGATTGCTTGTGAGGAAATGAGACAATCATCGATGCAGGTGCCAAATATTGAAACGGAAATTCTAAAAGACGTAGCTTCTGAACCCAGCGAATATAGGAAAAGCCAACCGTCGCTATCAGCTGCAACGGCGGAATCAAATGTAGAGACGATTAGTTCGATAGATACTGGCAATTTAGCTGATGAAAGTAAGCTGCTCATCCTCGATGAAAAACGGCGAGAATCGAAACAAAATACTCGACTCACTTTCAGGTGAAACTCTCAGCAATGTTCTTAGAGCAGCCCATGATTCCTCAAGAGAGGAGTTAGAAACAACGGATATTTCAATCACAAGAGCATCAATACAGCCTGAAGATACACAAAGTACTACAGAAGCGGCTGATACAGTGGATGAAGTTTTCGAGACAGTAATATCGAAGACAAGTATTACGAATCAACCAACTGCCTTGGATGACGGTGTACCGACTGCGGTGTCGCTACAATCATTATCGGCGGATAAAACAAAAGATGTTGAGGCTCTTTTCCAAGCGGGAGCTGATAAGGAAGAAAAGTCATCGCCTCGTTCAATGTCGACAGAGGAAGAATTAAGTAAGACATTGGCACAGCAAGCTGAAGTGGACAACAATCAAGATTCATTAGATGGTGATACTCAAGATGTAGAAACGGAACGACCAGTTCCTACCTCAAGAATCTCAATACATCCTGTAGTTGATACAAAAATTGAAGAAGAAGTCACAAAACCGCCCTCAAAGAAAGATGATACTCCCAAGTTTCCTCAGTTTGAGGAAACTTTCGAAGAGATTAAAAGCCCGGCGTCATGGGCCGTAAAGGATAAAGAAGCAATGTCGCAATCGAAGATTGAACGCGAAAAGCCAATTCAGCCACCAGAGTCAGCGCAACTGTGTATATGCACACCACCACTCTGTCGTCCAGTAAGTAAAAGCGTACAAAGTGACAAGGCGTTGTCCCACATCAGAAAATAATCCTTCTAGCCTGACAACTGTGCATAGAGTCTCATCAATTTTTATTCTTTAGTCCAATCAATTGGAACCAATTTCAGTTCTTAAGGCCTTAGCCCACAGTAACGGGTATAAAATCATGTGCGAATTTAACAACTTTTTTCGTATGAAAAATCAATTCACTCATAAAATTAATTAAACATCTATTTAGAGTGATTATCAAATTGTTCGATTTTTTTCGATGTACAAAATGGCCGACTACTCGAAACTTCTCGAAACAGGTTTTTTCCAATTGGTGTGACAAATAACTTCAACAATTTTCACTCGATTTACTTCAAATTTAAAAGTTATGTTCCTAATTGCATTTCGCAGAGAAGTACGTAAGGAAATTCTGATTAATCGAAAACATTTCATTTTATAAGCAGCTTATGAGCAGTACTAACGAAATTTTTCACTGAAAATTAATTTCTTAAGTTCAAATACCTACAACTTTTGAATAAAACAATATTTTTTTACATCGAAAAAAACTCTAACAGCTTGATATCCATACTAAATAGGTGTAATTAATTTTATGAGTAAATCACTTTTTCATACGAAAAAAAATGTAAAATTCGCACATGATTTTATACCCGTTAATGTGGCTTAAGGCCTTAAATTGAATAAATTCGGCAAGATTCTTGTCAGTGCAAAACCGTCCGCTCATCACAAATTTCTAGCCGAATATAAACGTAGCAAAACTTTTCGTCCGACTGTAGTTCTTGGCCATGAATGACTGTTCTCGCTTCAATAAGGGCTACGAAAGGGTGGGAGTAAAAAAATCGTGATCGCCAGGCGTTTTTACATCGAATCGGATCATGCGCAATCTATTTGAGGGAAGATAAAAAATGGTCCATTCACCTTGATAACTATGTATGTAACCAGATCAAATTTAGCGTGTGACAACATGGTTATGGCAATATATTTGCCTGATTGGCATACAAAAGCGAATTGGCCAGTGACAATTCTTGTCGCTAGCCAATCGGGCTTTGACTTAATGCTCAATACTTAAAATCTTGTTTAAATCGAGTGGTGCTTCTGTCGACTTATGTGAACTACACCATGTGCTAATGATATACAAAAATCGATATGGATACATATACTCTAATCTCTAATCCCTAATCTGAAATCGATATGGGTACATATACTCTACTGACGAAAAATAAGGGAACAAAAGAGTTTGCGAAATTTTTGGGTAATTTTCAAATTGCTCTATCTCAGTGAAAAATCATAGTAGGAGAACATTTAACAAACCGTCCTAAAACTTGAAATATCTAGTTTTGAGCTTTGATTTCTAAACTTTTTGACACTTCGTTACTGATGAATTACAAGAAAAATCACGAAGAAAACATTTAACAATTTTTGTTTCGAGAAGGTCTCCAGACAATGTACATTAAAAAAAATCTATTTCGTAATCAGAACTTTCATTGTTTCTTCCCCTTTAATTTGAGCTCCGAATGAGGTAGATACGATGATTTATCACACAGATATGGGCTATCAAATCAGAAATGACGCTTTTGATTTTGACAATCAATATCTCATAAACCAATAATCATCGTACAGAGAGCTGACGGGCAGTTTTAAAAAGCTGAAAGTATGCCTTTCGAGGGAAAAAGTCAAATGTAAATTTAAAAAAAATCGATATATGACATCGATGTAAAAAAAATTAATCGCGTTTGTTATTCAAAGTACTAAAGTTATGATATCTTTGCAGATAACCATCACAACCATTATGTTTAAGCATTTTTCCTAAGTCCATCGTATCCACAAAAAGTATGCAGTATGAGTTGCTCCGATTTTTTTACCCAAGTGGCCCGATTTTTTTTTACAAAATTTGGAAATTTTGTAAAAAAAAATCAAATTGAAACCGTCATTATTATTTTTAACCACGATCAATTAGTTTTTTTAGTAAAGAAGAATTGTTTTTCGTGATTTATCAGTATTTTCGTTCATGTGAAGTGACAATCTGTAAGAAAAACATTAATTCTTCTTCATCTTTGTTCTTTCTTATTAATAATTTTTATTTATTTTTAAATGTGTTACTTTATTTGTTTGCCAATTTTTCATTGAACAATATTCCAATGAAAAATTGGAATCTTCATCTTTGTTCTTTCTTATTAATATTTTTTATTTATTTTTAAAGGTGTTACTTTATTTATTTTGCCAATTTTTCGAAGTACAAATTCCATTACGCAACGTTTTCTTCTGTTTCAAAGTGAACTTTAAAGTTGTATTGCGTCATTGGTCCAAAAAGAATCCCGTGCCTGTAAACCTTTTTTAGAAAAACAAAAAAAAATGAAAAAAAAAAAAATCGCGATTTTTATTTCGGTTTATCAGTAACGAAGGGTAAAAAATTGGACGTCAAAGCTGAAAAACTAGAGATTTCAAGTTTCAAAATGCTTTTTGAAATGTTCTCCTACGATGATTTTTCGCGGAGTGAGAACAATTTGACAATAACCTAAAAATTTCGGAAATATTTGCCAGTGGTGTACGTCGCCTTCGTCATAATGGCCACGATCTAGAATTATTATTGAATATCCAGTTGCAAAGAGCCTTAAGGGGTAAGGCCACAGTAGAATTTAAAAAAAATCGATGTTTTTCCGCTGAAACGGTGCTTTATCATCATAAGAATAAGTTACTATTCGATTTATAGCCAGACATTTCTTTCACCGACTTTGAGCGTATAACGTAAGCCCACCTCTGGCACGGCCATAGAGTACCTAAAACTTTAAACGCGTTTTTCTCGAACCAGCTTTTTTCCAATTTGCGTGACAAATAACTTCAAAAATTTTCACTCGATTTACTTGAAATTTAAAAGTTATGTTCCTAATTGCATTTCGCAGAGAAGTACGTACGGAATTTTTGATTAATCGAAAACTTTTCATTTTATGAGCAGTTTCATACGAAATTTTTCACTGCTAATTCATTCAAATACATACAACTTTTGAATAAAACAATATTGTTCAAATTCCGTACGTACTTCTCTAGGTATTCTAAGATTGACGAGAATTTTTGTTCTTTTTTCTAGGCAAAAAATTGTGGATGCTAAATCACACGCCGCGGAGCGCCTAAAAAAAGATAACAAAAGAAAATATTAGTAGTCGGCCACTTTGTACACCGAAAAAAAAACTCTAACACCTTGATATTCATACTAAATAGATGTGTAATTAATTTGATGAGTGAATCACTTTTTCGTACGAAAAAGAATTGTTAAATTCGCACATGATTTTATACCCGTTACTGTGGCCTCCCCTTAAGTTTCCCCTTTAAAAGAGCTTGCATGTTGAATCATAGATTGTCACCTGCACAAGAGTCCCTAATACAGAGGGGACACAAACGTCGCCGCAGATTCCAAGAACACTCAACAGAATAAAGGTAAAGCCAATCACCGAAAGTACCCGGCCACCTCCGGACGTGATAACGTGGCGTCGACCGTTGATGTGGCCAAAGCGTCGAAAAGACAAATCCACGCTAACGGCCGTATGTGCGGACACACAAACGGACAGTGCGCTTGCCCGTGAGAGGGTAATGCAACGAGGAGTTGACACGTGTTCTGGCGCAAGTCCAAGAAAGGCCAAGTTTGGCGGTTCCGAAAACCGCGGTTTGTCCCACCACAGGGACGAAAGGTTACCCGCACCTGTCAGCCATACCGTTGCTGAACTTTTCGCCCCATCGAGGCCTCGTCCGAGCGTCTCATCGAAGGAAAAAGAAATCTCAGTTACGCAGTACACGGACAAGCCCTTGGCGCCGGAAGACGGCGAAGTGTGCTGCGTCGAGTGCGGAAAACCCATAGCATCCGAGGCCACATTGTCATCCCTAAATGCCAACGTTCGTACTGGTGCTAAGCCGCAGAAAGGTCTGATGCGAACACTCAAGAAAATTGCGTCTTCGTCAACGTCGCGTATCGCGCGAAAGAAGGATGATTTTACGTGCTGCGCATGCAAATTGCTCGACAAGGACAAGGCGGATGATGTCTCGGAACGAATAAAAAAGAAGCTCGAGAAGAGCTCGCATGGAAAAAAAGACGACACCGAATTGTGTTGCCCTTGTCCACCCGAGATCAAGCAAAAAAAGACAGACGACGCGTCGAAGCCGAGTAAAAAACGACGCAAGCCCGAAAAAAAGGATCAGAGCGTGACGGCTAATATACCTAGAAGCAAATTTAAAAAAGCACCCAAATACAAAGACGGCCCCAGTCGCACCGATCAAACCGTCCCGGCTAAGGACAAGATCATGGCGCCGTCGAACGAACAATGTGGCCCCTCAAAAACAGGCTCGAATGTTACTTCATCGTCATCGAAGCTGGGATCGAAACATTTGGAAAATACGGCCACCGAGGTAATCGACAAAAAATCATGCGACAAATCAAAAGCAGACGGATCCGTGAAGCAATTGCCTACGAAGGCCACTAAAGGATCATCCCAATGCGGATGCGATGATGATAACCGTGTACTTGTTCCGTACACGGATTACACCGCAGTTTTCAAGACAAACATAACTAACGATGAATGTGCTTGCAGTTCCTCGATCGAGTCTACGTCCCAAGACGGCACCTGCAATTGCTCGGGTACAACTAAATAATACTTCGTCCTGCACCATTTGAGAACTGCTCGCGGAATATGCACTCATCGTGTTAGGCTCGTGCCTTTGTAAATAAAACTGTCGAAGTGTTGTTGCAGTTAGAGAGTGAATTGTTTTTTGTCTGCAATTCTTTATAAGTTTTTTTCCAGCCCTCGTGTATTTTCAAAATATCTCCCAGTCGCTTCACACGTGAATCGTTATCCCGTCTACGCAGCCAACACGACTGGCCTAGTTCGAGATAGTCGCGAGACCTTTTCCGACAGAATTTATGAAAATTTATAGTGGATAGAAAAAACTGGTAACTCTTTCTGAACTTTCAACGAGCTCGACCGTTTCTGTAATAGCCCGAGGTAGTTGATATGAAAGTTAGCAATTTTCAACATGTCACCAATCACATATCAAATTCTGAGGTTAGGCCAGTTCTTTCAATGTGATGAGTAAGCTCGAGGGTATATTTCCATAAAAAATGACCAGTTAGCAGAGAACTATTATCCGAATGAAGTAGGAGAAAACAAACTTATATTCCGTTTTGTTTTGAAAATACAATCACGAGGAGGGTAAAGATTTAAGGCGGGATGTACATTTAGACAGGAAAAAAGCAATATTTAGGTATTTTTTTAACTAAGATATAATTATTCTATAATTATCAAACTTTAGGTATACTTTAATAATTTATGTAAGAATACGAAACAATTTTTTTAAATTAATTCATCATCCAAACGGCGGGCCTGTGGCAGAGTGTTACAGCAAGGTCGCCGCGGGAGTTGCGAATCGGCGTGCCGTCTAGTTTCCCGTAGACTTTGATTTGCAAAAAAGTTCAAACATTTTTTCACTTAGAACATGTATAGTTTCTATGTGACGATAATTAAAATGAAGAAAATTTACAAAAAAATCAACATTTCACGCAATATTTCTTGAAAATTTCGATAATACAGTTTTGAGAAAAACGCGCTTGAAGTTCATGCCCGCTCTGAATCCGAGCGACGAGGCACAGCGTTGGCGGACTGTAACGTTTGAAGTTTTTCAAATTTCGCTTTGAAACTTTGGGAAAATATTCTACATATATAGTACTATCGTTTAAAGAAAAAAAAAGACATCGATTTTTTATCTTTGTGAATGTATATCCCGCCTTAAGGGGAGGTACCTGAGTAAACGTGCGAGAAAAACAGGTAAACTTCGGGAATTTTTATCTCAAAAACTAATGTTTCGATTGGATCCAGGTTTCTTTTATTGGAAAATATGTACATTGAGGTATGTTCAGGATTTTTTAAAAATAAACTCGTTGACTGGATGCGATTCAAACGGGATTGTCTCGAAACATAGTTTGCAAAGTCGGTGCCAGATGTATCTCGAAAACGGCTTGTCCGATTTTGTCCAAATTTGGATACAATATTCTGCGATAGTTTTTCTCGTTCGCCACGTAGGAGTTTTTCATTTGATTGAACTGTTGCTTTTTTATGCAATGTGTATGCAATCCAAAATCGTCGGACATTGCGAACGAAAAACGAATGTTAAATTAAAACGGTCGCAATTCCGTCAAAAATGAAAATTTCAAAAAAATCCTACGTGGCGAACGAGAAAAACTATCGAAGAATATTGTATCCAAATTTGGACAAAATCGGACAAGCCGTTTTCGAGATACATCTGGCACCGACTTTGAAAACTATGTTTCGAGATAATCGCGTTTGAATCGCTTCCAGTCAACGAATTTAATTTAAAAAAATCCTAAACATACCTCAATGTACATATTTTCCAAAAAAAACTAGATCCAATGGAAACATTAGTGTTTGAGATGAAAATTCCCGAAGTTTACCTGTCTTTCTCGCCGTTTACTCAGGTACCTCCCGTTAGCCAAGAAAAGCCGTGGGAAGGTGTAGAGTAGTCACTCAGGAGAGTACGGTATAGCCTCAAACAAAAGTTCAACGCTCAACTGTCCTCTACTTTACCATGTGTTATGCGGAAAACTTGTGCACACTACGAGGGTGGGGTGAAAAGTTTCCGGCCTGACCAAGAGATGGTGCCACTAGGTCTAGTTTTGGAGCGGCGTCCTACAGTACCATTCCTACCGAGCTTGTATGTACAGTTTCAGCCCTATCGCTACGTTAGTTTGCGTTTGAGAGCACATTGCGCGAGACGCTTCCGTTGTTTTCGTAAAAATGGAAAAATTGGAAAAACGTGCTGTCATCAAATAGGGGAGACCGGGGCAAAATGGTATAGCGGGGCAAAACGGTACCGGGGCAAAACGGCACTGGGGCATAATGGGATCGGGGCACAATGGGATAGCAAAAAAATGAAGTTTCTTGGTGCTTGATTTGGGGCAAAATGGGATAGGGGCAAAATGGGACACACAAAAATGAAGTGTCGCAGCCCGCTGAATTTGGGGCAAAATGGGATGACAGGAAAATCCATGCTTCGGCTCTATGAAAGAGCTGTTGAAACATAATCTAATATAAATGGTGCTTGTGGTTCGTTTCAGTCCACATATACGCAGATAATACGGACTGACCAACATATTTGTCGACACATATCCGTCGATTTCATGGGGACCGGCGGTTCTAGTTTCATAAAACAATTTACGTAAAAATTGACAAGAGTTAGATTTTCATCAATGGCTTGAAAATTAGTATCAGTAACGTGCAGTTGGCAAAAAATAAATTAAAAAAAAAACAAAGAAAGATAAAAACAAAAAAAACACCATAAATTGCACGCGTCAGATTATAAAAATTACTTGATTATTTAAATAATTAATAACGACAAAGAAATTGTACCAATCGAATAAGAAGGCTCAAATAACAATTTACGTCAAGTTTGGTACAGTTCTGACCGCAGAATCAAAAGTAATTGTTCAACAAACTTTAATAACAAATGGGCCCACTATTCATGTGCCCATGCTGACGATAACTTAATCGAGTCCGTTTGCGACAATTGTGCCGATAAAAATTAGCTTAGTTAAACAAGCAATAAAAATTAAACATTGCCACCGTTAAATTATAGTATCGTAAGTAGAGTGTGACCCAAATATCGTGTAACATTCAATAAAACCTGTTTTCACTCATTTATTACCCCTCGTTTTTTACCCCTGCATTTCTTTCGCCTCTGCATCGAATTATTCCACTGTCCCATTTTGCCCCGATCCCGCTTTGCCCCAACCGCCTCTTTCTGAGGAGCCTGATTTTCTCCGGGCCCATTTCGCCCCAGTCCCGTTTTGCCCCAATGACGTATTTTCCAGCAGTGTTGATTTTCACTATTCCATTTTGCCCCAAAGCCGTTTTGCCCCGGTCCCATTTTGCCCCGGTCCCATTATGCCCCGCTATACCATTTTGCCCCGGTCTCCCCTACTTCCATTTGAAAGGTTTTACACCAAAACAAATAAAAGAAGAGATGGATTCAGCACTAGGAGACTCCTCCCCATCATATTCAACTATTAATCAGTGGGTTTCTGAATTTAAAATTGGTCGTGTGAGCACCTCTGACGAGCTTCGCTCAGGACGGCCCGTTGAAGTCACAACTTCAGAGATGATTGAAAAAATCCATAAAATAGTGTTGGAAGACCGCAGGTTGAAAGTGCATGAGATAGCTGAGACCTGTAGGATGTCAGCTGAACGTGTGCGAAATATTTTGCACAACCATTTGAACATGGAAAAGCTGTGTGCAAGGTGGGTGCCGCGTTTGCTAACGCTCGACCAATCGAGCGTTTGCTAACGCTCGACGCTACCGACAATTTGGCGCTGTATAGACGTAATCCAAACGAATTTTTGCGTCGATTCATAACTGTTGATGAGACATGAGTCGACCACTATACTCCTGAAAGTAAAGAACAGTCAAAACAGTGGGTTGGAAAAGGGGAACCAACCCCAAAGAAGGCAAAAATAATTTTATCGGCAAACAAGGTTATGGCTACTGTTTTTTGGGATGCGAGAGTTATGAGAAATGTATCAGTGTTGATGGAGATTATGTTGAAAAATAAAGCAAAACAAATTTTTAAATATCGTTTTTCTTGTTCAGGCCGGAAACTTTTCACCCCACCCTCGTATTGTAGCACCAGAAAATTACACCAATGCAATGTCATGGTATCACTTGTTTGAGCTGAAGCTCTTCTCAATTTTCTATTCAGATGAATTCAACGCAGCAAATAATTTCACCAGTGAAGTGATCCAACGATTTTCTAGCATTTCACCGTACCTTTTATAGGCCTGTGTCTAATGAATACAGATAAAAGAAACCCATTCAGTCGTTATTGACCGAACGAGACTGATAATCACATGTCTGGTCATTTTTACATCACAAGAGTGCTAGGGTATACTATTGGACTAGTATGATGGATAGAAATGGTAGAAAAACTCACCGAACGTTTGCCAGAGTGTGACGACGAGAATGATGACTGCGATATCCCCGTAATCCCTCGATGCTTCCCTGCTCAGCCTGCATCCTTGCCTGTGCCGTGGCTACAGCGCTTGCAATCACGTGATGTTGGTGCCCCGTGGCACTTCCGGTCGTGACGCTTCTTCGCGAACGCCACCCCGTTCTGCTGCCTCCACCGCCGCTCGGCGTCGGTGATTTCTTCTGATAAGTCCTGTACAATTAGCAAAAATGAACATCGTTCCGTCCATATGCCCAAGCGAAAAAGGGGATCAACTCAATGGCTTCTTTACTGAAGAATCCGAAATTCTTGCACTATTCCTATTTTTTCGTTGCGTCGACAAGAGATTTGCCTAGCATGTATGTTCACTTCGCGAAAGATTGGATCTTGTGCAACCTTCACGGTAGATGGACCTGACTGCGTTTGAGGTCGCAAATTTTCGACCTGCCGGGATCGAGCGATAATTTCTTGCCCTCGCGTGCATTGCCAACGAGGAAGCGATGGAAGAAGAGTGGACATCGCTGTGGTCAGAAAGTGCCGCGAAGCGAATACCGGATCACAAAATGCAGTAAAGCAAAGGTCGTCCGTGTGTACTTGGCGTAGCGAGGTCAAAACTTTACGACGCCATAAATGAACTTTAACGGCACTAAGTACTTCGAAGCTGCAGCATTATCGTTCGGTAAATGCGATATATTTCCCTGGTGAGAATGAGTGGCCGAGGGCGAGAAAGACCGAGACGAATGAAGGAGACTTGCTTGGCTCATTGCCAGTAGATACTGATCCGTCTGATAATCATTCCAACTACTTCCTCCACTTTGGAGGAACGAACCATCCTAAGTTTTCCATTTTTTCATTTCACCGCCGCAGGTTAATGGACTTGGTAACGAGAAGAGATTATTGTAACGAACTCGGTAAGCCACCCTCGCGATTTTAATGCGTCGTTCGCCTGATGATACGGCGTCTGCAGCGGATAACGGTCCTTGGAATATCCGTATGAAAATAAGTTTCCTTTCTTTCACAACTTTGCTGAATGGATATTATTTTTATGCGTGGATTCTCCTCATCGGGTAAGAAAATCGCTCATGCGAAAATTATTTTAATTCCAATGTTTGCATTCGAAAGTCTGATCTTACGGTGTCGTTTCGCGAGAGATAACCAATTCGTGGAATAATTGGGTATATTGGATTGGAATATTGGAAGAAGTAGATAGTTTAGATTAAAGGCTCTCCTCACTTTAGACGCTCAAAAGGCTGTTTTCATGAATTTTTTTGATAGATTACAGATATTGATATGAAAGTTGGTACAATTAATAAATACACTTTCGAAAAAAAAATGTTTTTATGTATTTATGTAACCCAAACAAACTTTAAGACCTTAGGCCATAGTAATATCAAGCTGTTAGAAAATATATATTTTTCTTTTTCGATCTACAAAATGGCCGACTACTTGAAACTTCTCGAAACAGTTTTTTTCCAATTGGCGTGACAAATAACTTCAACAATTTTCACTGGATTTACTTCAAATTCAAAAGTTTCGTTCCTAATTGCATTTTGCAGAGAAGTACGTACGGAATTTCTGATTAATCGAAAACTTTTCATTTGTTGAGCAGTTTATGAGAAGTTATAACGAAATTTTTCACTGAAAATTCATTTCTTAAGGGGCTAGTTCACTTTGAAAATTTCAAAAAATCGAAAGCAAGCAAGACTTAAAGAAATCGACGATGATGAGGAATCAGAAGGGATTTTGTACGGTGCAGGAATTGCCGATTGAGTTTAGGCAAGAGTTTTTTATAGTACAAACTTCATACGCGTTTTTCTCGAAACAACGTTTTCAAAATATAGCTCCATCGTATCTCTAAAACTAATAAGTCGATTGTCTTAAAATTTGAACTTCATATTGTAAACATGATTCGCAACAAGATGACCCTCGATGGTTTTAACATTTTTATTTTTACTCTTTTTTTTTTGCGAAAAACTGCGAAAAAGGGCGCGTTTTTTTTTACTTTTTTCGTTTTTCATCTGCCATTTTTTTATTTTTTGATAAAACTTTATATTCGAGAGTCATTTTGTAGCTGGTGTCATACTGAATCTAATGGAATTTGATTTTTTTGTTTCAGACAAGCCGTTGCCGAGTTGTGATAGAGCTACCTAGCCCACCTATTTTTGAGGCGTTACGTCAAACTATAGTTTTTGTGTTTAAAAATGAATAATAATGAATAAAACATTTTTTTAAATGTTTTTCAAGACTTTATTTATAAGCCCAACAACTTTTATATTCATATCTTTTATGAAATCCTGAAAGAAAAATCGCGCAAATAGCCTTTTTTCGTAGCTCCAAAGTGGACTGGCCCCCTAAGTTCAAATACCTACAACTTTTGAATAAAACAATATTTTTTAAATTCCGTCGTACTTCTCTAGGTATTCTAAAAAAATTGTGGAAGCTAAATGTCACGCCGCGGAGCGCCTAAAAAAAGATAACAAAAGGAAATATTGGTAGTCGGCCATTTTGTATATCGAAAAAAATATATATATATATATCTATTTTTTCTAACAGCTTGATATTCATACTAAATAGATGTGTAATTAATTTTATGAGTGAATCACTTTTTCGTACGAAAAAAAATGTTAAATTCGCACATGATTTTATACCCATTACTGTGGCCTAAGGCCTTAAACGCGTTCTTCTCGAAACAACGTTTTTCGAAATTTTAACCGAATATTCTTTAAAACTATAGCTATAGCGCGTATCAAGATTTTTTAAAATTTTGATATTTACTTTTTTTGCCAAAAACGGTGAAAAAGAACACGTTTTTATGGTTTTTTTCTAAGAATGTCCGCCATTTTGTTATTTTTGCATATATCAAAAATCGTATGTTATGCGCTATAGCCATTAACATACTGAATCTAAAACCATTTGATTTTTTTGTTTCGGATGATTCATCCCCGAGATTTCATCAACAGCGCAGACCTACAATTTTTTAGGACATTTTTTAACTACCATTTTCGTTTATAAATAGTGACTTAAATAAATATATATATATTTTTTAAATATATTTCAAAAGTGTATTTATCAAGTGTAATAACTTTTATCACAATATCTATAATATAACCCTGTCAAAAAATCGTGAAAATAGCCTTTTTTAGCGTCTAAAGAACTCCCTTAAAAAAGATCAAATACATTTAGTGTTGGAAAAGTAGCACCAGTCAGCCCACCAATTCGTGGTGAGATATAGATCGCAGCATTCTCTTTGCTGGTAATCGATATGTCAAGGACGTTATTGTAATGTGTGTGAATGTTGAGTAGAAAAAAGTAACAGTGATAAAAAGTAAGTGCCAGCGTGTCTGAACAGACGATAGTTGCCAATGTCCATCGATGCATCTGTGAGCAGCGTGTTTTCGAATTCAAATGTGCCACGCCATTTATTTTTCATCTTTATGCTTTATACGTGTGGCCTATCTTTGCCGCGTTCCTTTCTTCCCGGAGTCCCTTCTTCCCGGAGTATTGCCGCGCACATGCAGGCCTCTTCGGTTCTATACGTTGAGATCGCGTCAGGCAGGGAATTCCCATTATTCCGAGTTATCGCGTGGAAGCTCACGGACTTTATCGATTGTTCATTCTGTTCTGTACTTTCGAATCGGGACAGATAGCACCTATTCACCTACGCGCGTTTGAGTATTCCGCCGCTTCGTCGCAGCTTGTTGCAGAACAACAGCGTTTCCCTATATTTTCCTTCTATTTCTTTATACGCGAATTAATATTGATAAATTGAAATGTACATATTTCCATCGGCATCTCTACCCCCGTGCGAATTTGAGTTCTCACGATAGGCGGATCCTCGCTTATATTTTTTGGCAAGAGTACGGTATCCGGGGCGCCAAGATTTGACGGTGAATTTAGGATTATCGAGTCATAATAAACAAAATATGGAGAGTGGTAAAAGTTGATATTTCGCTTATTTTGCGTTAAGGGAGACTTTGTCCTTGAAATTTTCAAAAAATCAATTTGAGCTCAACATGAGCAGCTAGAAGAGGAGGGATGCCTCTATGGACCAGGCATTGTCGATTAGCGGTAATTATTAACACATTTGTGTAAACACATGACAAAACTTTAAACGCGTTTTTCTCGAAAACACGTTTTCAAAAATGGCTGGCATTCTTCTGACCTCTGTAATTAACATATCGACCTGAAATTTGGAGAGCATACTCAGAAAATATGACTTCACGGAATGACGGATCGTTTTTTCGATAGATACATTTTTGCGTTTATTATTTATCTTTTTATGCGAAAGAAAAACGCGAAAATTTGATTTTTTTTTTAATTGCCGCCATTTTCCGAAATTTGTACTAAACGAAAAACCCATCCGTCATTCCATGACCAAAGGGTTACAGATTGTTAATATGCTTTGAATTTGTGTTTCAGATCAACAAAGAGGGGGCAGTGATGTCAGCCGTTTACCTCCCGCGATTTGAGGACCTGTTTTCGCGGAGCTGAAACGGCCGCCATTTTGGTTTTTTTTTTCAAAAAAAAAAAATTTAACGTTCTGTATATTATGAATAAAAGCAAGAAAAAAACCGCACTCAAAAAGCTTTACTCGTTTCCTTTAAAAAAAATAAAATGTAAACACCTGAAATATGGCACTCCAAGGACAAAGTCTCCGTTAAAACTAGAATCTTTCGTTAGTTATCGAGAATGACGATTTTTTCGAATTTGAAAATTTCAAGGAACGTCAGGCAAGGTAACTTGGAAATATGTAGTTTCAACAGTGTCTCAGAAGCCAAGAGTGTATTTTAAATACCACTACCATGTTTCCCTTGCTTATAGGTACGACGGGACAGAGAGTAAAGTGGAACTTTTAATCGCAAAGAGTTCGAAGAGGAATCAAAAGTATACGGTTCATCCCTCTTCGGACTTGTAAGGCTCCAACCCAAACAAACCCAAACAGATCCAAACAAATTCAAACAGACCGAAACAAACGCGCATACACACACACACCTACAAAGAAACACTAAAACGGCCCTTATCAGAGCCAGGAACACTGAGCAGGCAACCTCCACGAATAACTTTTTGCACTTGAGGTAAGACTAAACAAATACTTTTTAAAGCTCGCCCCGTCAATTTCCAGTATGTTTGATAAAATAAAGATACTGTACCCATGAGCCAACAACAATCGTTGAATTTTTGCGTATTTCCAATTACCGTTAAAAGTGATCATAATTCCTTAAGGGGTTAGGCCACAGTAACGAGTATAAAATCATGTGCGAATTTAACAATTTTTTTCGTATGAAAAAGCGATTCACTCATAAAATTAATTACACATCTATTTAGTATGAATGTCAAGCTGGTAGAAGAATTTTTTTTTTTTCGATGTACAAAATGGCCGACTACTCGAAACTTCTCGAAACAGCTTTTTCCCAATTGGCGTGACAAATAACTTCAACAATTTTCACTCGATTTATTTCAAATGTAAAAGTTATGTTCCTAATTGCATTTCGCAGAGAAGTACGTACGGAATTTCTGATTTATCGAAAAAATTTCATTTTATGAGCAGTTTATGAGCAGTTATTACGAAATTTTTCACTGAAAATTCATTTATTAAGTTCAAATAACTACAATTTTTGAATAAAACAATATTTTTTTTCAATTCCGTACGTACTTCTCTAGGTATTCTAATGTAGATTGACGAGAATTTTTGTTTTTTGTTCTAGGTAAAAAATTGCGGATGCTAAATGTCTCGCCGCGGAGCGCCTAAAAAAAGATAACAAAAGAAAATATTATTAGTCGGCCATTTTGTACATCGAAAAAAAATATATATATATTTTCTAACAGCTTGATATTCATACTAAATAGATGTATAATTCATTTTATGAGTAAATCACTTTTTCATACGAAAAAAAAATGTTAAATTCGCACATGATTTTATACCCGTTACTGTGGCCTAACTCCTTAAGGAAGCCGAAACGGCTATTTTTTTATTCTTGAAATTCTCATTATTTCGGTTCAAGTATCAAGAATCAACGGTCAAAACTTGGCGCCCCGGATATCCCACTATCCCCTATTTTTTAAAGTGAAAAATCTCAATTTAAAGGGGAATGGAAATTAAACTGTTTTTCGCCTCGGCCAAATTTGTCAACAGGCTGAAAGAGAATTGCGCTGTCTTCTTTCGTTCCTCAGGATGTTGCTCGAGAGAAACATGGTTTGCACGTACACTCGAATGACCAGAGAATCGTGATAAACGAAATTCCATTTCCGGGCCAAGTTTCATATTCATTAGATGCCTCGCGCTCTGCCCGCGGTTGTGGACACGTCAACAGGTTGAATATACCCGAGAATGTTGCGATGAGTCCTACTTTGACGGCAAAGTGAACGTACTCAATTGAATTTACGAATGAGAGGAATTCATCGATAATAATGCTGCCTCCAACTTGGACATGTACATATCGAATATGGATATATATATATATATATATATATATATATATATATATATATATATATATGTATATATAGATGTATAGATATATATATATATATATATATATATATATATATATATATATATATATATATATATATATATATATGTATGTATGTATGTATGTATGTATGTATAGATGTATAGATGTATAGATATGTATGTATATATATGCTCATATATGAAAGCTTGAAATACGAAATTTCTATCATTAGGTTATTAGATTTATGCTAATTCAACTCGGTTTAGCCTGAGGATTTCTATCTCGAGTCGACCCAAATACCAACGTTTCTGTATCTCCTCCTCGTGCCTGAGCTTGTACAGCAGTGTACAGGCATAAGCGCGTTTAAGCAAAGAGCTTCGTTTACGTACACGTGTAAAGCTCGAAATGCAAGTACTGAAATTGCTTTTGCACTCGACTTTCACGTAGAATTCGGCAGCCCAAGGGTGGAAACTTTAGAGAACTGGATTTCGTTGCCAAGCTCGTGAATTCAAAGGAGAAAAAACTAGTGAATTTAAATCGTGTCACTTATTCAGCCGAGAATATAACTATTTTGTTTTCGATAGGAAATGGAAAAAGCTGAAGATTGAACCGTTGGAATGCAATGAAAATTAATTTTTCTGAATTCCTTTAATTTTTGGTAGATTTGACCTACAAAAAACCTTTAATCATTTTTTAGGATATTTGGTGCTCGACCATATATATCTATAAAAATGATCTTCTGAAATAACGATAACATGGAAAATAAAATGTGAAAAAGAACTTTAGTTCGGTTTTAACGATGCAAACGTCAACACCATGGAAAAAGGCAGGTAATTCACGAAGCGTATATTGTTACTATCGTTATAAAAGTTATTTCTTTGCAGCAGCAGAATATAACGTTATTGCTAGGATAGGATGACGGGAAAATTTAATTTATGGATAACTCAGGAAAAATGGATCCTTTTGGGTATTCGAATGAATCTAGACGTCGACGCGTCAAAGTCAAAAAGCTCTGCCTCTGCTTCTCTCCGTCTCTCTTCGTCTTTCTCGGTGTTAAATCCGACTCTCGAGCCCTTTGAGTGCATCGTTTCATTTCACGCTTCCTCCTAACGTTATATATCCATTAGCTGACTTCAAGAGAATCTCAGACCCAAATTGGACACTTCACCTATGAAATTCTAACGCGGTATAAAAGATTCAGTAGTGCATCTCCGTTTGAACTTCTGAGCGAATCTAGTACTGCGAAACACGGTTCGTTGTTTTGAATGGGCTTGAAAGCTCCATTTGTAATGTTTCCACGTGCATCCACGTGTAATTGTCGAAAAATGGAAAATTAATGGTATCTTTGGTACGCTAAGTTTTTACATACAGTACATGACATTTTTACGATGTTTTCAGAGAAAAATTGGCAACTTTGTATAGTACACAATTAATCGAAGCTTAAAGCATTTTTCAAAATTATGTTATCAACGGTCCTGCGGGACTTGAAGTAATTTAATATGTTATTAAATCTAATCTTCAAACAGCAAACGTATTCTGTATACAGCGAAAAAACCCGGTATATTATTAAATGTACTTTGGTGAAAAAAATTGTAATGCGAAATTACAGTAAAAATGATTATCGAGGTATGGAAACAATAAATATGGTGAATTTGACAAAGTGTTGGGCATATATGGGTGAACTTAAGGCGGGAGCCTGTACTGGGTGAACTTCAGGCGGGAGCCTGAATTAGAAGGTCCAAAAAAGCGTTTTTTTCGGGAATTTGTTTAGAAGGGAAATTGCTATAAAAATAATTCTAAAAGACTTTGTCAACGACTTTTTTAATTCACTTTAAAGAGATTTTCACACTGAAGAAAATAAACTTTGGTTTGATTCAATAGGTCGTTTAGTTTGTTTTGCTATCACGCCCGCCAATTTGAAAAAATCGTGAAAATGAAAACAGGAGAAAACGTGCTTCAAAGTTTTCAATAGGAGGAAATATCAATCGCTTCTCTGCTTATGACCTTGTATCTTCGAAAATATTTACAATTGGCCTCTATAACTTTGTAAATATATTATTGGATAGTTTATCTATCGATTTAAGCAATAAAAAAAGCGATTTTTCGGACCTTCTAATTCAGGCTCCCTTAAGCTCGGAGTGGACAAAGAAGAGTTATATGATATAGAGAATGCGAACGACGGTCGGACTTGCGTTCGCGCTGTCAAGATTCTCTATTGCAATTCGGTCAGCCATGAAACACACGGACCTACATTTCTGTGACTATACAGCTAGTCGAGCGGTTTCATTGTCACCTTTTCTCGTAAACCATGACGTAGATCTAAATCCGTACAAAGGTGCGCGGTGGTGAGCCACGCTTTTCACATAATTACGGGTATGACCATGTCCACGGACATACTATATACAGAAGCCCCAAACAGCTGTGTCGCACATAAGACCGAAGGCGACGTCGAGTCGCGACGTGGAAAAACTTCCGCGAATCCGACAAACTATCAATCAAGCCTTTTAATCAATTGTTAGGGGTCTCTAGACTCACTTTGTGCCACAATTAAGCGTCTATTCGAATGAAAATCACATTATACATCGTTCGAGATGCTTGAATGGCCTCGGGGCTGAGCGAGGACGACGGTGTCCCTCCAACGGTTGCTATAATACTACGATTGAAAAATTAAACGATTGGACGAGCACTCTGGGCAAGCGAAGCAGAAAATTGCTCTCGTGATACATGCTATACACAATTGTGCGTATCAACGCTTGGCTTGATGGAGATGGACTTATCGCGAATGATGTTACACTTCAACTATCGGGGCTATCTCAATTTTAACAATCTATATTAGAGTCGGCTGATGATCGTTGATCGGCAGAACGTCCGATCGTTGTTCTCGGAGTCCCATCGGACTGCTGTGCTTTCGATCTAGGAGACCGGTATAGAAGGTAGCCGTAGGCTTTGCAATCAAGGATAAATCAGTTAATATGTTATCGGGGCTAATCCATTTCCTCTTCGACTGCACATGAAGGACGATAGACAGAGACAGGCGGAGGTTCACTGCCAGACATAATTTCGAAACAGCTCAGCCTGGGGTAGTCTCAATATTGACGTACTATTAGTGAACGGAAAATTAAGCAATCTCCTGTATTCGTAATGATAATTTGGTGGTATATTGATATTGAAGTTTGAGCGTGGGAGAAGAGCAGAGGTAGCTCTCCTATGGAGCTGGCGAATAAGACCAACTGTTCGACTTCTGTTTCGCTGCTCGACACTCAAATCAAACTGATCGATAGCTCAGTCTCATAGCAGATGGAGTTATGAATAGCAACTATAGGAATAGAACCAATACAGCAATGAGAAGTTCGAAATCTGCATGAATTCTGCATTGCCCATAGGGACCTTAACAAGCGGTATCGTGCTCTATGAGAACGATGTCATTTTACAGACCGAATCATTGAAAGCTCAATTATTAAACTTATGATGGCAACCCGAAAGTATTCATCAACTTTAGAAGGGTATTTCGAAAATGTATCGTTTCTAAAGAACAAGCAATGACAGACTGGATGTAGTCAAAGATTGGGAAAGTACATTGGGGCTATCAATCAGCAAGAAAAATCCTTATTTTGCGCACCGTATGAATCACGGATCCAAAGACACGGTTCAGAAAAAGCGGTAAGGCAAAGAGAACTGCTAACTCACTTATCAACAAATACGTATCGATACTTTCCAGTAAGGGAGTAGGAACCTTTTGTTCCCTGTATCCATGTTGATCACTGCATAGCGGGCGAATAAGGTCGGTTGATTTAATTCCGTGAACCCCGCGATGGTGAATCTCCCGACCGGTTCACTCTAGCAACGAACACTGCAGTTGATTGGATTTCGGGGGCGGCAACATCGGCAACAAGGTCCAAAGGATCTCAAAGCCCGAACGGCGTCGAGCCCTTTTCGGGCATCGTCTATTTTGTGCGCACGGCGAGTGCAAAGAGGAGGCCCGGCGTGTCCAGCATCCATACATATTCGGGTGTCTGCACGCGATAGGTTGCAAAAGGATACAAAGTAGCCGTTTGAAACTAAGGCAAGTGTAGGTCGTCGAGAACGAGGGCCACAGAGATTGGCTGTAAAGAGTAAAACCAGACAAATCTGCATGGGGCAACGGAACGAAAAAACCCATGCACTTCCCGATCCATCGCTTCCGGTGTCTCTCTTGTGTTAGTGTGCACCGTATATACACCAAAGAAAGTTACACGAGTATGTACTCGTGTTATGTGGAACATGAGGTGCATACTGATACAGCGTACATGGATCACCTTATCACTCTTCTACCTGTGCCATGTGTACCCTACACTATGGATGGGTGAGCATACACCACCGTCATGTACCCTATGTACGTACACGCAATAGGCAAACGAGAGAACCTCCAGAGGCATGTACAAGATTGCGGAAGGGCCACAATATCCGTCGAACGGATTGGAACTCGACCCACGATGTCACATGCAGAACAGAGAAGATTCCAAGCTAAGAGTATGATCTCGCTTTCTTGTCCTCCATCCAGTTGAATCTGTGCAATCTAGATTGCGACGTAGACGTATTCCTTCGACAAGTATATGACTATACATACAGACCGAGGAAAGTACCATAGTTGTATCAGTTGTGCCCTGCAGCATACTGAATTGGGCTCGTGGATGTACCTGAAGTATTTGTTTCAGCGAACCCATTCGACTATATTGGATCCCGGATAAACAATGTTTTTGCAGCTCTGCAGAATTCGCTTCGGTTAGCGACAGAAGACTCTGGTACTTCGCTCTTGATACGAATGGGGAGATTGGAATACACATCCAACCGGGAATGCGCGTGAAGGTAAACAAATTCAATTGGGGCGCGTTCCTGAATTACGGAATTACTAAACTGCTGAATGAAATGAAACAGCCTCCACAGCGAGTCTCACTTTATATCGGTCCTACCATTCACGATAAATTTGCCGATAACATGTTTTGGGCGCCTCTTGATGGTACATAGGCAGTGTCTACTACTTCGAACGCTACCTCCAAATGTTAAAAAGGGATTCTTCTCAAGCATATCTATATAAATATGAATAGATAAACTCACCTCTCTTTTGTAAACCGTCCTTCTTCATCGTCCTCTTCCTCAATGTCGTGAAGGCGCGGGCTGAGCCTGTGCTGGGTATTGCCTTCCCGCACCGATTTTTCCTCCTTTTTGCCACGCGGTTCGTCGTCCTCGTCCTCAAGATCGTCTAGATCTTCGTCAAGAACACCGAGAGGGGCGCGTTCATCAGCACTTGCAACCGACGAGTCCGCAGCTTGCTGCTGATGATGATGATAGTGATGATGCTTGTGACCGGAACTGGACCGCTTGCTGTCAGAGGTGGCTGCCGTGACACCTGCGCCACCCCCACCCCCGCCGCCGCCGGCGCACGGCAGGCAGCAAGACCACGCGCCCCCCACTTCGACACCCTAGCGTCACGCAACGTCAGAACATTCAAGGACGTCACGATTACCGGAGCTGTTTACACTTGCGTATACACGCAATGAGCTTTGCCCGATTGTGTATAGCTGGCTTGTCGTTTAGCTACGGGGTCGTTTAGCCCCCTAACGTTTCTTCAGAAGCTTTGCTCCCGGGAGTATCTGCGAACTCCAGCTCTTTCAGACGCTGTGCTGCTTCCGTCCTATATGAGCCCAGTATTGTCAGTCTTCTTTGCTTGATCTTGACTACCACGATAATACTCGCTCACTCAGCATTTCTTCTTCGTCGTTGAAACGACTTTCCAATTCTTTGAGAGCGTCCAATAAGCTACAGGTCTTTCCCGTTTGTCTGCCAGAGCTCTAATGGCTTCTTATGCTTTCAGCTTGGTACAAACTCGGAGCTGTATATCGATAATTCTTTTAATAACTACCGAGTTCCTGAATAAGACAGCAAAGTGCAGCCTTGCTTGGTTAGTAGCAATTTGCAGCATTCCCTTCAGGCATGTATGTATATATCGTGTATATATCAAGGCCGTCCCTTAACCAGCCCTCCTCGCCTTTGTCCCCCGCACCTGTCGCTCTTCTTCTTCCTCTCCTTCGTCTTCTTCGTCCTTTCTGCTTTTCCTCTCTTCTTTTCAACCCTTCTTTCTCGTCTCCGTGACTAAGGACCAATTTCATGCCTTGAAATTCTTCAACATCTCAATGGTAAGTTCCATCGGTGCAGCGGACACGGCTTCGAATTCTAACATTTCCAGAACGTCGCACATCCGAGTTTATTTTACTTTTCGAGCGTTTGCGGGACTGCAGTGTGCAAAGTTTCCAGGACTTGAAGGGATAACGTCTCGTGACGAAGGAGCGTCGCAGACGACTGCTAGTGGATGAGGAGCGCGTTGTAACTTAGCATTTCTATGATCCTACGAAGCTCGTTTCAGCTTTCGGGTATCCGGCGGTACGCATGACGAACTTGCTTCCGCTTCACTACATTTCTCGACGCTCAACGATCGTTAAAGCACTTGATACGGTTCTCTAGCGAGGTTCATCGAATAATTTTCTTTTATTACACCTTTTTGCCGAATTACAAGTGACGTTACGAATACATTTTCAGCTTATAACGCGTTCTCGTGAATTATGATTTTCCACCAATTCCGTCTGGACCATTGAGTGTCCAATGTTGAGATGAGAATTGTATATCAGCTACTCGCATTTTTCCAGTGTCGAAAGGACTTCGATAAGTGACGACATGTAAACTGTCACTGTACCGCTTCACCGGGGTATTTGACGCACAATTTTGTTTCACCACATTCCAGAGTAACAAATATTCACATCGGAAGATTATCGTAGCGGCTACAACGATGAAGAACGTTGATTATGCTTGTTGAAATGACCGACGAGATAACGACCCTTAAACATGACTGAGCAGCACGATCACGTGAATTTCTCATCAGCTCGGTTGCTAGCACTCCTGTACAACGGGCGAATAAACCAAATGATGCTTATCGCGATGTAGAGCGAGAGCAATTCTTTACACTTTTGCTACGTTTCAGAGGTTTCAGTTTCGTTCGAATGTCGTTAAAGTCACCTCATTTCTCACGACAATGGATTTGTGCGGTTGTTCGCGGACAAATAGCATCACACCGAGACCTTAACGCCGTCGCTCTACTCTGTCTCTCTCTTGCTCTCTTTACATTGGTTTCTCCGGCTCTTATCCGATTATCACACTTTCCGAGTTGCATAGAAATTGTTATACGCATTGTATTACGGGTATTACAGTCGAAAAGATTTTCCGCTGGCCGTTTATTTATGGATCACAGTGATGATTGTCGAGATTAGTATAATTGTATAGCGGATATCTCGTTACACGTAGACTTCCAAGTACAGCATCCCCATTATCTGTGTGGAAACATGAACCATAATGTATGTTGGTGCTGATCGTCAATATTATTATCTGGGGTGGACCGAAATAATCCACTGGGGAAATGAACGATGAAAAAAAAACACACATTCTCTTCATAGAACCCCATCAGACTATGAAGTCTTCTAGGATACGAAACATCCGGGTAGTTCGAGAAAAAAATGGTCGTGCTCATTGAGGGTGGTTTGAACATGAGCTGTATGATATTGAATGTATCTGTATGATGTTGAAGTTTGCATGGTTGAAACGCAACGAAAACTCATTTTTTCCAATTGCCAATTTTTTGGCAGTACGTAGCTACGGCAAACTTTTTTTAAGATCCCCATTGGAGACCTACAACATAAATCGATTAAGAATGATTTTAGATGACAATAAAAATGAAGACAAAAGGTAAATAAATAAAATCGTTGCATTCCAACGATGCAAACTTTAACAACATTTATCGGTGAATATAATCTTGATCTTAAAGGTTGATCCTTCCTTTAAGGAGTGAGATGCAGTCAGAATTTTAGAAAAATCGATTTTTTTTTACATTTTCGTGAAGTATGATGTTTCGAAAATATTCTCTGAAAATTTTAAGTCAATCCGATGAATAGTTTCCGGGATATCCCACAATTAGTGAAGGGGCATCAGGTCCCCATGGCAGGTAGCGGACGGCAGCTGCAGGCAACGGGTTTCGACCCCCCCCCCTATATTCTATAAATAGTCTTATTCGTAACTGAAAATTTTGCGGTTCAACATCGTTAGAAGCCCTATTGTATGGGCCAGGTACATATGTACATAAATCAAGTGCAAAATAGGAAAACTATTTCAGAAATTCTCAAAAATTTATTACTCAAACACTTTGAACTTTCGCAAAATGTTATAAAAAATACTTTCGTTTTAAAGTTGCCCAAAATGTTTTAATAACATAATTCATCCCGAAAAACTCATTTTTTTTAAATTGTCTATAAACAATTGAATGTTCGACTTTTCGGCAAAAAATTGTGATATTCGGATTCAGCGGATCAAAATACGTAAAGAAAGTTATGTTTATCCATCGAGCTCAACATTTTACGAACATATAATACCGCATCCACATCGAAAAACTTTAAACGCGTTTTACTCGAAACTATGTTTTTCAAGTCAGTGACCACTATAATTCAAAAAACCACTCGATGGATTTTGATCAAATTTCGTGTGCTTATTGATAGCATTAAAAACTAGTCCTTAATCGAAGGATTTTCATTTTTGTTGAAAATTTCTATTTTTTTAACAATAAACGAGCGATTTTTTGCCCGAAAATCGAAAGTTATCTGTCGGAAACCGCCGTTTTGTTAATTTTTGGAAAAAAACCTTCGATTGAGGACTAGATTTATTGTTGAACTAATGATTTTTTTTTGTTCTTTGATGTCAGATGATCCAGTACAATTCCATGATGGTCACCGCAAAGCACTACATACCGAAGGGGGTCCGACAAAGATGGCGATATTTTTATAAATAATCAATATTTTTCTTTGAAAATTTGTACAAGTCAAGTTGAAATACAACATAAAAAGTCTGTGTAACCACTTTTGTAAAACAAACTTAATTACTATTAAAAAAAATGTGTTGGAAATACTCGTTTTTTCACGCCTTTGACTGCATCTCACCCCTTAAACACATGATTTTCTGATGACGTTTCAGCGTCGAAACGTTGGCTCGTGACCGCAGAGGAGCTACAGACGATCGTTTTTTTAATCCCGTCCCACGCACAATCAGAAAGTTGAGATCGACTTCATTTCCCACAAACGGCAGGGATACACAAGATTCGGAGTTTACCTTTTTACCGCCAGATAGGAAGAAGCGCACGGAGTTTCAGTCTACGAAGATAAATAGAAAATCGCTTCCTTCCCACCAGGAAGCGATCTTCTATTTGACTTGAAAGAGGTTTGAAGAAAATGGTCGATGAAGAAGATGGTAGTTGGGGACAAATTGCGAAAGTAACGGAAGTGTAACGAGATTTCTCTCCCCACTTTCCGCTAGCGGGAGTTTTCGGTTGTACGAGAAAAAAGAAAGCACTAACTTTTCGAGACATCTTATGACTCACGCCTGAAATTCAGGTCGTTACCCTTATCATTTCACGCAGGGTTCTCCACTTTCAGCGATAATACGTCACGGCTGGATTGAAGGGTTGATGAGCGAAGGAGCGATAGGAAACGTTTCGGAGCTGATTTTTATTAAGGGGTTACCCCCACTTGCGATTTTGAAAAAATCGATTTTTTTTGTATTGCATTCTTTTGAAGTGCAATTTGAAGTGCAGTTTTTTTTTTGATGCCCGGAATAAATGACTCTATGTAAGTTTACAAAAAAAAATATTTTCTTCGTGTAAACTGAAATTGAAACTTTAAACGCGTTTTTCTCAAAATGGCATTTCTGAAGTCGGTGACCAAGATTACTCGAACACTAATGAACCGATCTTCTTGAAATTTTGCAGGCTTATTTAATACATAAAAATGTAGTCTTTAATCGTTCGATTTTTTTTTTTCGAAAAAAATGGCCGTTTTATAGCCAAAAAACGGCCGTTTTTTTCGTTAAAATCGAACCATTAACTTTGACTGTCCGCCATTTTGTGAAAAATGAATATTTTTTAAAATCCTTCGATTAAAGACTAGTTTATACTTATATTTGACTAAATCCATCCGCATTTTTTTTTTCAGATGATCCACTTAGCCGCAATGTTGGTCACCGCAAACCGTGTATATAAAAACATTATTTCATTGACGGCCATTTGCCACTAAACAATGTAATATTTTTCAATAAAAAAATTACTGAAAGTTCTTCAAGATGTGTTCTTTAAGATGGTATATTGATCGATTAAAAAAGTTTTGTAGTTTTCTTTTAAAAAATTCATGAAAAAGGCCTTTTTTGCGCTACAAGTGGGGGTAACGCCTTAACCCCGCGCTACGCAACGTCAAAGAATATATTAAGAGAATCGTATATTTATTTTAATATAATCTCGAAAACTTAAATTAGTTGTAAACTTAACGTTGCTGTTTTATCATTGTAAAAAGTCATGTCATCAATTTCGAAATACTAAAATTATTTTTTTACATTCATATATAAAGTTATCAGTAATAGATGACAAGGTCTTCGAGTTGATAGGAATGTGTGTATAATATATTTCTTCGCAGTTATCCGAAAATCAATTTTTTCTTCAGTAGGTAATGAAACATGTTGCTCTTATTTGTCGCAAAGCGCATGTGTGAAAATAGTTGTATGATTTTTGCTCATTGAATTTTCTTTTTTAATAACAAGTTTATAATATTATATTCAATAACATTTCAAAAATAAATAATGTTTCTCATTGTCGTTTGAATGCACTTACATGGGATAATGACCCCCTTAACGGGGTTAACTTTTTATTAGACACACGCAGCTTATGCGCAGCGATTGCAATTTATATGAAGAATAACACGGGAGACCAATCGACTGCTCATATATCACGAACGAACATTAAAAAGACTTTTTCTATCAAAAAATCGCTAAGGGGACAAGTTTCAAGGACAAGTTTGCGGTACAATTTCCACGGGCCATTATAAAAGCACCTGCACGAACGGAGTTTCCCGATAATTAATCGCTCCGGACGAAAACAAAATTTGCGCGCAATGCATTACGCTTCACTGGCATATTGGTTCCCGTCGCGTTCCAACTGATACCGATGGAAAAGTCCTGAATAAAAGTATCGATCACACGAATCTATGAAGACGTATCGAGACATATCAGTCGTGTTGTAGGTCAAATAGCCAAAATAAATGTGTCTTGTATAAAACTACTATTCGTGTCAGAATAAGCATGGAACATGCTTCAACATTAGAATACAATAATTCCAATAAATCATATCCAAATAGTATGATGTTGAAGTCCGTAATGTTGGAATACAACAAATATATACTTTTTTAGTTTATCATTTCTTTATTGTTTTATATATACTTTCTCATTTTATCATTTCTTTATTTTTAATATTATCTAAACCCTTCTTTCCAAGTTTAGATTATGGAACTCTACTAAGGAGCTTCAAAATTATTTCAGCGGTTTTTGTGGTCTAGATGGGCAAAGAAAAATTGGGAAATACGAAAAAACAATATTTTCGTTGCATCCCAATGATGCAAACGATCAAATAGTTAACGTTTCCATGACCCGCTACCATTGGTGTAGCCAGAAAAGGACAGAGGTGGGTACCCCCCCCCCCCTCCCCAAGGAATCTCCGTTTTCCCCAGGAAAAAAATCGGTCCAAAATGATTAAAATAAAGTAATCGATTAATTTTTGTTGTTTCACCCAAGAAAGCACAAAGAAATAATTGAATAAAACTTGAACTATTTTCTTCCTCGTATTTCGTAACATGTATAAAAAGTAGCTATTTCGTTACGTAAACTAAATAAATATTCAAATCTCACTATGACTTTCACTGTGGGCAGAAACTATATTGTTCAATTATATTAAAATTATACTAAAAACTATATTCAAATTTCACAATTTTGTTAACTGTGGGCATAAGATTTGCCGGCCGATACAAAACCAGAATACTGGAAGATCAACATTTACTACCAAGTAGGGGATGTAATATCGGTGGGTTTTCAATATCGGAATTCAATTGCGGTATTAGGCCTCAATATTAGGCCTCAAATTATAACAAAAAGTTGAACTTCACGAAAAAAAAATTATAGAAAATTTCAAATAAAATTTTTAGTTGATTAAAATAATTAACAAAACAAATTGCAGCTCACTGCGCTACAACAATTAGAAAATCACAGTCATTAGTCTTTATGAATCTACAATTTTTTAATAAGTACTGAAATTATTTTTTTTATTATTAAATAAATTGACAAAACAAATCAGAACCTTTTACAGGTCGCTACAACAATTAAAAACGAGAGTCATTCAGTCTTCATTAATCTAAAATATTCTTTATAGTTTTCAAATCACATAGATTTATTGTTAAAAAGATTGAAAAATAAAAGCAACACCTTCAACAACTCGTAACAACAGTTATAAAATCATTCGTTATTAATGTATAATTTCTCATTCAGTCAATCAGTGTCTAAGTGTTTTCAATCACAGATTTTTCCTTACTCATATTCCTGAAAGAAAAATAAAATTATAGAAGAACTTTAAGAAACTTTAAGATCGAATAAATTTAAGAGTTTATAACAAAGGAATAACACTAAAAAACTGCTTCTTAGCGCGGTAAGTGTGCTGCGGTACGTGAGCACTGAGCACACACCGTTTTTAACTTTTGTTCACTAATTTCGATTTTACGATATTGGACTATTCAATATTGAAATTGCAATATCGGAAAAATCCTTCCGAGATTTCGAGATTCCGATATTCAAACCCAACTACCAAGTAATAAATAATATCATTGTAAATCTAAAACGTCGATTCAAGAATCTACTGTAAGCTCATGTAGTTTACGCATTTTTTAAATTGAATATGCCGAACGGAAAGGATTTCATCAATAATTATTCAAAAATCTTGATAAATGATACGTCAGCCTTAGAAGCTGAAGCGATGGTCATGAAAGACATACTTTCATTTAATAATGATGAAATAAATGCTGGAAATTTAAGAAAGCATCTTATAAAGGAGTACTGCCCTAACTGCGATAAACTTTTCCAAGCAGCAATAGAACTCTCAGATTAGAAGCTACGGCTTAGAAACACAGTGTTTAAGAAACGATTAGCTCATATGTCACGGCTGAATATCAAGTGTCACATTGTTTGAAAAAAATTACAACTAAAAAAATTTGAGCCGAATTGCCGAAAAAAAAGAAAAGTAGACTGATTTCAATGAGTATATCTGCTGAACGTAAATTTTAAAGACTGACAACCGGATGAAAGAATGACGAAAAGTCAGTTGATTATTTTTTAAGGTATTCCAAGAATGCGATATTAATGTTGACATGAACATGTGATAAAGCTTCATATTTTATGTATGGGGGGAGGGGGGGATCGGAAATTCGAACGATTAATATTCAGAAGGACCGCAATTTCGAATTCAGTAATGACGAATGTTCCAATATAGTTTCGAAGCTTTGCCGTTCTATATTAGGTCATTCGACATTTTGACCCCCACCCATATTGCGTGTTTATCGAGTATTATGTAAATTTTATTTTAAATAAAGATAATTGTGTAAAAAAACCACTATTTTGCCACCCTCCGCCCTCCAGAAAAAGCTGTATATTCATCATTCGATACGGAGAAATTGAAATCGACACTGAGAAATTGAAATCGAAGCATAGCAAGGAATTGACTGCTAGAAAAGAACTTTGATAAAAGGTTTCATAAAAAGGGTGTAAAATTCCGAAGCCATCATTTTGGCGATTAACGTTGAATTCCACGTATAGTGAGTGGCCATTGCGTAATCTGCAGTGCAACAGCTCGAAATGAAAAATATGAAAATGTACCTCGCAATTCAAGTGCTCTCTGACATTACATTACCGCCGACGGCGGCCTCGTCTCGGCGTTTTTTTTCCTTTTTTTTACATGTACCATCAAGCCCTAAATTAGTTGGAAAAGTGCAAGGTCGAGTAAAGTAAAATGAAATGAAATTCACCACTGCTATTAACGAATCTCCCGGGAGAAAAAAACGCACCGATGCACAGAGAATCTCCGGCGGAAGGAAATTAGAGTAAGAGGGTGGTAATAATCGAAAACACACACGCTCACAGAGAAACACTGGTCTTGAAACCTCTCTCTACCGGACTAGTGGCAATTCGACGTATTTCAGTTTCACGAGCGTGTCATTTCATCAGTCCTAGTCGCAGAGCCCTCGGACTTTCTGAAATGTCTCGTGAAATGTGCTGTCGTAAACACGGATAAGGTTCCGACCCCCCCCCCCCCTGATCGAGCTGAAATGTTGCACAAACCTTTCTTTCGATATTTTAAGACAACCCTTAAAGGGATTTTTGGCGACTCGTCATGGTTTTCGAGATATTGAATTTTAAAGTTTTTTTTTTAACTCGCGCCGATTATATATATATATATATATATATATATATATATATATATATATATATATATATATATCGCTCTCTCCGTTTCGTCCAAACAAAAATACCCAAACAAACCCAAACACAAAAACTATCGCACGTCACAAAAAATCCCTGAAGGGGTTGTCTTGAAATATTAAAAGGGAGGTGTGTGCGAAATTTGAACTCGATCGGAGGGGGGGTTCGGAACCTTATCCGTAAAAACGGATGACAACTGTGACGTTGGCTTTTTAAACATTCTATGGACGTTTGTGTCAATTTCATTGTGTCTAACAAGGAACATCGCCTAAAGAGTTTCGGGACAATTGACGATGTGTTACCATTTGACTCAAATTTATACAGTAAGTTATTTGTCATATCTGAATGCACCATCCAAATTTTGAATCGATCGTCTACACTGTTTCTATAAAATTTACAATTGAAGGAACACTTTTTCACATGGAGAAATGCCCAAGTGCATCACTGAAGGGAAGTTTTATGCACAAAGTAGTATGAAAAAATGTATAAAATGTTATGAAAAACTATCAAATCAGTCATGTCAGTGCATTATGAAAACTTCGTCTCCATTTACATAATGACAATTAGGCATCTTCCTATTTTGAAAAGTGATCCTTCAATTGTAAATTGTATAGAAACGGTGTAAACTATTGATTTAAAATGTAGAGGGTGTATTCAGTATATGATAAAGACTTTATCGATAAATTTGAATCAGATGGTAATATATCGGCAATTGTCCCGAAACTCCGTCCGCCTTCGTTTTTTTTATGAAACTCATATATGTGATAAAGCATTGAAAACTACTAGACACGTGTTCTTTTTTTATCGGCGAGAAAACGGTTCCAAGGGAGGAAACCACCCCTCAAAGAAAGGGGGGTCACCCCTTAATTTAATTTTTTCTGTACTTCTATAGTGTATTTTTCATCGCTTTACATTAGAAGAATTTTGGTTTTTGTTTCATTTAATTCGGTGGACTGCTTGAGGGTGAAACTGCAAAATCAACCCTCGACACGCCTTTCTTTGAGGGGTGCCCCCCCCCCCTAAAACCAGTTTTTCAGCCGATAAAAAGATACATGTCTAGTGATTTTCAATGCTTCAATATATATATGAGTTCCAACAAAATCGAAGGCGAACATTTAGACGGGATATAAAGGGTGTCTCAAAATGACCTGACATTTTAATTTTGTTAATAAAACGGATTATTTATTTGAAAAGTGGGAATATTTTGTATATTAATATAGGGTAAAAACATGGAGGTTATGTGTGGAACACACTTGTCAATGTCACACACATGTTCCTGTGTCAATTGGATCTTGTAAGCATGCATATGCAGATCCTTCGTCAAAACTCGCGGCTCAGAGCATCTTGAAATGTTCAATTGCTGAGCACGATGGCGAATCGAGGTGAAAGGACTTTCATCAACACTCGCACTTACTGCGGCTATTTTTTCATTCGACCGACCGGTACGAAGACGGCCACTGCTTTTCGCGGTCCGAATTGAACGGCTAACCTCAAATTTTGCGATTAAATTCACCACAGTGTTGCGAGACGGTGCGTTATGGCGACCAAAAAACATTCGGACTGTTCGACCCGTCGCTGCAAAATTTTCACCATTCTCGTAGTGAATTTTCACAATTTATATGCGTTGCTCGATTGCGTAATTCCCCATGACTAAACCTCAATACTTCCTGATACCAGTTGTCAAAGATTAGTACTCTATGTTCGCCACCAAAAAAATGTCAGGTCATTTTGAGACACCCTACACATTTACAATTTTCTCTTCTTTAGACAATAGAACTATATCCAATATGTAGAATATTTGCCCACAGTTTCAAAGCGGAATTCGAAAAAAAACGTGATTAAATTAACAACTAACAATTACAATTACTACTGTAATTGATAATGTAATTACTTTATAACGGATTTCTTAAGCAGTTCGTTACCACAAGAACCTAGTGTAATTGAATTCAAATTATATGTAAACTTCAAGCGCGCTTTTCTCAAAACTGCTTTTTCGAAATTGGCGTATAGGATTACTCAAAAACTATTAAACCGATTGAGTTGAAACTTGGTAGAAATATTGATAATATTGCTACTTTCTACTTAACGAGAATTTTTTTGGCAAAATGGGCGAAATAACTATTTTTTTAAACAAAATTTTGCAGAAATTTTGCGTGAAATGTTGAGTTTTTTTTCATAAATGCGTTCCCGTCTCTTGAATTTGAATTTTCTTTATGTTAATTACTGTCAAATAGAAACTATACATGTTCTAACTGAACAAGTATAGCTGATGAATTTTCAAAAATTGTTTTGTATGTTTAAATGAACTATTAAAATATACCTACAGTTTGATGAATGTAGAATAATTATTTCTTAGTTTAAAAAATCCCGCGATATTGCTTAATTTTTCCCCGTCTAAACGTATATCCCGCCTTACGTGACGATCCTTGTAAATGACGCTACGGCATCATGGCGTTACCATATTCTTCCATTACCATTGTATTGCAACATACCGTAAAACGGGGTACTTTGACATCAAGGTTAACTTTGACCGTTTTTGGGAAATGAGCAACAATTTGTTGCTCAAGTTTATTATAATGTTGCGAAAGTTGATTGTAATGTTGCTCAAGTGAATTTTGATCTCAATGACAATTACAAGACTAATTAAGTGTCTATAACAGTAGGTACTTGATATTTTTATGTAAAATGTTTCCTTGAGGGAGGACACCACTGTAACTGCCCATTTTCGACCATTGTCTTTCGAATTTATTTAAAGGAAGGAATAAAACACCAGGTCAAAAGAACTTTTAGGCTTTATCCTTCATATTGAAGTATAAAAAAAAAGAACTCGAACGAAAATTGTTCGCCTTCTGCTACGTGCCGATTTCAAAAACATGGTTCTAAGTCTAAGTCTAAGTCTAAGTCTAAATTCGCACGAATTTAGTTTAATGTATGCTTAATAGCAAACCTTTTTTCCAAATCCCAAATAAATAATCCAGTACACAAAAAAACTAAAAAATCGACCTTTCTTCGGCCTGTCACAGTGGTATCCTCCCTTAATAGAGATGACAATTTGTGTGCAAAAAATCGTTGTTTTTCATTCAATTCCATGTATAATGCATAAAGTATTAATTTTTTATCAAAATGATGTCACAGTAACCCTTAATCATAAGACATAAGTTGCATTTCAACATGCCTTGTCAAAGAAACGAGGTTACTCTGGCACTTTTAGGAATATATATATATATATATAAGGAGTACAACTTTGCAGTGACCGTTTTACTTAGACAGCCACTGCGGCCGAAGTAGTGGCCCTAGCTCAATAAAAAAAAGTGGCATTTTAAACTAGAGGCTCTGCCAATGTAAACAATTTAAAAAAGCTAACGGATACGTGTATGCATTATAAAGTTATAGGCACTCAAACATGGCAACCTACGAACCGAATTCTCAGCATTTGCGGGAGGTTATGATTTACTTCTTCAACATCAAGAAATCTGCGGCTGAGGCCCACCGTTTGCTTGTAGATGCTTACGGGGAGGATTCTATTAGTGAGAAAACGTGTCGGCGGTGGTTTCAACGCTTCAAAAGTGGAAATTTTGAGGTCGAGAACAAGCATGGTGGCGGAAGGCAGAAAGTTTTTGAAGACGGGCTGACAGCTGGGCGTTGTGTACTATGAGCTGCTGAAACCATCTGAAACCATCACAGGGGAACTCTACCGACGTCAGTTAATGCGCTTGAGTAAGGCACTCAAAGAGAAACGGCCACAATTCAACGAAAGACATGACAAGGTGATACCGCAGCATGACAATGCCCGACCCCATGTTGCAAATATCGTGAAAAAGTACTTGGAAACGCTGAAATGGGAGGTTTTATCCCACCCGCCGTACTCTCCAGACATTGCCCCTTCCGACTATCACTTGTTCCGGTCAATGGCACACGATTTGGCTGACCAGCACTTCGGTACTTACGAAGAAGTCAAAAATTGGGTCGATTCCTGGATTGCCTCCAAGGACCAAGACTTTTATCGACGCGGGATTCGAATGCTACCTGAAAGATGGGCCGAGGTCGTAGCTAGCGACGGGCAGTACTTTGATTAAAAAATATGTAGCCACTTTTTTATAATAAAGCCTTAAACTTTTGAAAAAAATGGTCACTGCAAAGTTGTACTCCTTATATATATATATATATATATATATATATATATATATATATATATATATATATATATATATATGGGCTTGACTTCCTTATACATTTGATAGCTAAAGGACACATTGTTCTATCGGAGTGAAAAGAAGGTGCAATTCCGAATGTTAAAAAAAAGTTACCGAAAAAAAAACTTCCGAAACCTGTTCAAAGCAACCCCGTTTTACGGTATGTGGCTCGACTTATATGTGCCTGCGTATATACAAGTACACGTCGAGGCGCACCGCTCTTCATCCGGCAACAGTAAAATAGGGCCGTTCACGACCTATATACTATACCTATCACGCTGCCTTTTCTACGGTTGGTGGTGTAAACCGATATGCACTTTCTTCGCATTCTACCTTTATCTCCCGGGGGTGCTCTTTTATGTAGGACATCAATTTCTTTCTTCCTCTCTCTATCTCTGTCTCTGTCTCTGTCTGTCTGCCTCTCTATCTGTGTCTCTGTCTGTCTGCCTCTCTGTCTGTCTGCCTCTCTCTCTCTCTCTCTCTCTCTCTCTCTCTCTCTCTCTCTCTCTCTCTTTCTCTCTCTCTCTCTTTCCCTCTCTCGCGCGTTCTCTTTCCCTCCATGTGCCACGATCTTTTAGTTCGATACTTCGTTGGCTTTTAAGTAAATTAATTCCAAGCTTCGTGAAGCCCGGCATGTGGCCTCTGGAGTTGCTTTTCCCCAATCGAGTTACGACACGGCAGTACAGAGCTTTCAGAAAATCGAAAATTAACTTTGAAAAACCCACCTTCTTCTCGTAATTCTACCGAAAGAGCGAAATATGTAACTGATTGAAGCTCATGATCTAGGGACATTGTTTTTCCCTACATATCCCGATTTATACGGAGTCTTCACTGATTCAAAACTGTCGATAAATAATTGCGTAAATATTCCCCGGCAGAAGGATGAAGCGAGAAGATCTTGGTACGATTTGATGCATCAATGTAACAAAAGGACTGAGTTAACTCAAAATTGAGATCTATTGGTTGTATTTTATCGGTTACTTTGCGTTGTTCTTTACATGTAACAATATACCGCCAAGATACATTTGTTCGTCCACTTATAGACCAACTTCGTATTTGATAAATCGTCGCCACGTTGAAAATTAAAAAACATAGATAAAACTGTGAATACTACCGTAAAACGCGGTTAAATTGACATTAAGGGTAACTTTGACAGTTTTTGAGGCTACTTTAACAGAGCGCCAAAATACGGTTTAAATGTGTACGCATTAAAATGTATTTAAATTTGTTGTTCAAGTTTATTATAATGTTGCTTTTTAAGAGGCTATACCAGTGTGACACGAAAAAAATTGACTTTTTTGCCTTTTTCGACGGTTTATACATTTAAGAATATCATTATCATTTATATAATTTTATCTTGCAAAAATCGATAGTTAAATCTTTAAACGCGATTTTCTCGAAATGAGATTTTTCAAATTTGCTGAGATTGTAACTCAAAGAACAATTATCCGATTGACTTGAAATTTTAACTGAGTACTCTTGAATATATTTACTCTACAATGACGTAGGATATTTTTGATTGGATGAAAATTGACGATTTGGCATTGAAAAAAACGACCATTTTATAGGCAAGAAAATAGACTTTTTTCATAACTACGCCATTTTGATAGATTTTGATATTTTTCGAAAATCCTACGTCATTGTACAGGAAATACCTTTCAGTTTAACGACATCTTTTCCTTTTTCGGTTTTAGCTACTGAATCGGCCGGAATCATGCCAGCAGTGTAGGAACTTTTTTTTAGGCCTCCGAAGGCAGCGCATAAGTCGCTTGGATCTCAACATTTTTCGATGAAAAAAATCATGTAATATAGATCAAATATAGCCAAATATATTCTTAATTTTCCGAAACATTTAATTGAGTACTGTTCTCCCAAAAAATTCCCGAAAATCACCCAAATTTTCAGCGTTCACACTGGTATATCCCCTTAAGTTATTATGAGTTCATTAATTTTTGTTCAATCTGTATTCTTTGTATCTGGAAATTTTGTATCTGTAGTCTTCCAGTTCAATTATGAGTTCATTGTAATGTTGTCCAAGTTGATTTTGATCACAATGAAAATTATAAGAATGATTAAGTGCCTATAATAGTACCCTACGTACTTGATATTTTTGTGTAAAATGTTTCCTTGATAAAGATGACAATTTGAATGTGCAAAGTGTTGTTTTTTTTCACTTAATTCCATGTATAATGCATACATTTTTTTTTAATCAAAATGATGTCAATTTAACCCTTGATCTTTGACATAAGTCGCATTTCAATGCCTTGTCAAAGAAATCCCACACTCGAGGTTACTTTAACACTTTTTTAAAATATAAAATTGTGGGGGGGAGCTTGACTTCCTTATACATTTGATAGATAAAGGATACATTGTTCTATTGGAGCAAAAAAAATTGGAATTTAGGGTGTTAGAAAAAAGTTACCTACAAAAAACATCCAAAACCTGTGCAAAGTAACTCTATTTTACGGTACGTGTTACAAAGTGATCAATAACGAATTACTAGCCAATTCCGTGTGCTCGGAAATAACGATTTCTTATTTCCGACTCGTAAGATTGATAACACACAATTTAACATACTCTTGAGCAATCTGAAAGTGAAACGACGTTTATTCGCTGAGTTGATTTGTCGAACCTACTCATAAAAGCCATCCGAGAGTCTGACCTTTGCGCCACCGAGACGAAGCTGTCATTTGCACGTACAGTCGCGCTCATACGCAAAATTAGTCGAAGGAACTGACTGATGTAGTCTACCTAACTCGACCTGCGTCTGCGGTGCACCAGAAATCGATATTTGTGGGATAAGTCCAGGAGAGATGGAATAGGCGTTGAAGTGCTCTTCTTAGTTTTTCCCAACAGACTATGCACATTCGGATAGTCCTACTCGATACGCTAATTTTATGGTTTATAACGATAACTCACCGTTTGTGCACTTAAATTACAAGCTGATTTTGTAATAATTGATCACATACGAACGACAACCGGGTTCGCAGAATCAGGATGATAGATGCCAAAGCTTTGGGTGCATAATATCATCGTCAGTAAATTTTACAGTTTTTTTTTCCAGCTCAATAGTTGATTTTTGTTCCATAGTTCAATTTAGATTTTTAAAAGAGCTCCAGTTAATGAGTGTACGTACAAGAAAAAAATGCTGTTCCATTTTCTCTGGCATTTCGTATCTGCTTCCATTAACATATGTAGGGGTGGAATGGCGAAGCCGTGGGAGAATGGAAAGGCAAACGGAAATGAGAAAGAGTAACTGTCTATAGGGGGAAAACCTCATAGCTGTCGATACGATGAAAATCTGCAGCTTTAAATTTAAACTTTCCGCGTGCAGTCGACTGGAGGAAGCGAACATATGTAAACCTTTCTGCGGTGGATCTCGCGGCTAGTAATATAAAAAAAGGACCTTGGTGCCTCCCAATGTCCGAATAAATACTTTGAGTATTTTCCGATCGAGAAAACAGTGTGCCAATGTTTACAACTTTTTTCATATAATGTTTTAAATATAATTACATTATATAATGCTTTAAGTATTATATATATATATATATATATATATATATATATATATATATATATATATATATATATATATATATATATAATTTGGTTTTCGTTATAATCGGTGCCGAGTTTCGTGCATGGTGAAAGATTATTTTCCTACACAACTATTTTGCGTACATTTTCATTTACGATAACAAGCCGAGTTCTGTGTTGAAAATCGGAGAAAATGAATACAACCCGTACATTTAAAGCGGAGTACCACTGTGACGGGTTAAAAAATGGATTTTTTTCTCAGAGTATACTTATATGCAAATACAACAATATGTGAACAAATTTTCAAGTAAAAATATTGAAAATTGACCAAGTTACAGCCGATTCAGTGAGGGCAGGTAGCGCAACGATTTACGTATACCATAACTTGTAATCGCGTTTTTCTCGACCTGGCTGGAATCATAACGCTACCTACAATTGGCCGATTTTCAATTGAAAAAAAATGCCTTCATTGCAGTAGATATCGCTGTACATAGGCGTTTTTTTTTCGTATTTTTTAAACCCCCAATGTAAATATAACTTGTCTCAAAATTACACTTTTTTGAACATACGCCATTTTGTGATTTTTTTTTAAACAGCTACGTACAACGAGAACTACATTTATACATATTATAAAACTTCTTTATTTTCATTTTTCAGATCAAGCATTGTTAATTTATCGATCCGACCATTGGACCACATTTTTTATGCAGACGCTATACCTCAATAACGTTGTTAATTTGTAATTTTTTCGAATGAAAATTTGCACCAAATAAAGTTTTAGGGTCTTCTCACTTTGAACGCTGAAAAGAGGCTATTTTCATGAATTTTTTTGATAGCTTTATATAATAGATATTGATATAAAATTGCTACATTTAATAAATAAACTCTCGAAATACGTAAAAAAAATGCTTCATTTAAGTCTCTATTTATAGACGAAAATGGTAGTTAAAAAAATGTCCTAAACAAATTGTAGATCTGCGCTGTTGATGAAATCTCGGAGATGGATCACCGAAACAAAAAAAAAATCAAACGGTTTTAGATTCAGTGTGTTAATGGCTATAGCGCATATCATGCAAATTTTTATAAATGCAAAAATAACAAAATGGCGGACATTTTTCGAAAAACCCAAAAATACGTGTTTTTCACATTTTTTGGCAAAAAAATAGTCAATATCACAATTTACAAAAATTCTTGATATGCGCTATAGCTATAGTTATAAAGAATATGTGTTTAAAATTTCATAAGGATCGGTTCAGTAGTTTCGAAGATTTTATCAACAAGCCATCGAAAAACGTTGTTTCGATAAAAACGCGTTTAAAGTTTGTTTGGGTTACATAAATACATTAAAAAATGTTTTTTTTAAGTATTTCGAAAGTGTATTTATTCAGTGTCACGACTTTTATATCAAAATCTATAATATAAACCTATCAAAGAAATCCATGAAAATAGCCTTTTTAGCGTCTAAAGTCAGAAGACCCCTTAACGGGGTATACGCAGTTAGAAATTTAAAAAAACCGATTTTTTTAATTGCATTTTCGGAATGTTCGTCGAAATTGCATGTCGGAATGTGAGTATATTCCTTGAAAATTTCAAATCGATCCAGCGAATATTCTCGGAAATACACACATATTTGTAAGGACGCTCGGAGCGCCACAGAGTAAGCGCGCGAAACTTCAAATGCGTTTTTCTCGAAACGGTGTTTTCAAAGTCGGTGAGCACGATTTCTCAAAAACGGCTCAACCGATCGATCTGCAATTTTAACACAAACTTGTCAGATATATTCTTCAGGTATTGATCGAAGGAAATAGATTTCCGATAATTATTTCTTTTTTTTTTTCAACGATTTAAAGAAAAAAATTTGGTCGAAAATCGAAATTGTTTCTTTCCGGAGCCACCATTTTGTAAAAAATGAAAATTTCGACTATTCCTTCGATCAATACCTGGATTCATCGATCCACTAAAAGAATCTTTGTGGTTTTTTTCATTTTAGATAATCCAAACCGGAGATACTTTGTTCACCGCCGGAAACTTTCTTTTCGGGGACCTCCAGGAGACTTCCTACAGGAGCAATGTTAATGAATATTTTTGAAAATAAATAATGCCAATCTAAAGCTAAAAGATGCCACTACACTGTCTAATACTTTTCGTTTTGCCCAAATGAAATCCTTTTCCAGAAAAAAAAATCGTGAAAAACGACTTGTTTGGCCTTGCAACTGCGTATAACGTCTTAATGCATGCTCAATATCATGCCTTTTTCCAAATCCAAATAAATCATCTATGAAACAAAAAAATTGTGGAAAAATAACCTTTTTTCGGCCCGTCACAGTGCTGTCCTCAATTGCCGAATGGAGCGAACAAAAAACGTTCCCAGTCAGATAAGGGTGTCGATTGAAATACAGTAAAGTATACTGTTAGCAATATTTCAAAAATGCTTGTGCGATGGAGACCTTGAATTTTCACTTGAAACCAAAGAATATTAAATTACGGTAAAAAAAACAGTAAATATCTCAAGACGTGCCGGCACAGCAACAGTTTGATCAATACTTTGATTTTGGCACCGTAAATCCTGCACGCCGGGGGAAATAAATGGTGTTCCAATGCCATTACGGTAGATCAAGCACGGGAGTATGTCTTTCAAGATCAAGATTGATGAACCATGAATACGTCGCCGACAAAGTGGAATTCGAATTAGAACTTTGGTAGACGGTGGGGCGCGATTTCGATGGTTCCAGGAAGCAGCAAAGAAATTCAGGAAAAAGCGATTCGGAACGTTCTTTTTCGGCTGCTATAGCGGAATAATCAATGTTTTCGGCATTACAGAAAATAATAAAATCGGAATCAATTTCTAATGTCAAAGCGGTCATTCCGGGTTTTTCAATTTTTTCCCCTATTTATAGAATACACGATGTCGATCTTAAAAGTAGGTACGATGCTGAAAGCTTACGAGATTCCATACCGTCGATAATCGTTTTTTAAAGGGCTTACGGCACTGTAAACGTCTAAAATTAAGCGATTTTTCGCGATTTTTTTGTGTCCAAGGACAAGGAAGAGGATAACAATATTCAAGGATGTTATTGGTCAATCTTCGATTGAACAAAAAAAATTATATAAAAAAATTATACAAAATAGTGACGCTGGAGCCATTCTCGTGAGGCATGTTGAATATGAATGTGGATTTTTTAAAATTTTATTAATTTACAGAAGTATAGCGAGAGAAATACTTAAGGAATTTAAAAAATATTAATTCTTGTGTAATGGCAAGCATAGAAAGTAAAAACTCAATTTTCGACCCAAAAAAGGACAACCATTTGTTAATAAATAATGTTATAATTAACACATGGAAAATAACGTACGTATTTCTCTTCGAATGTTATTATAAAAATGTGCTCAGAATTTGTAGTGAAAATAATGAAAATTGTTGGAGTTATACTGCGTGCGGTTTTAAAAATTGTGTTCCGAGAAAAAAGATCGACGTCGCGCCCACGGGTTAGCCACTGCCACCGCAGACCTAGGGCCTGCGGGTCTCTTTTTACATGTGCCAAACTTTTTTCCCCTTATTCTAGGTGGTTTAAAGCATCTCGAGGCAATTATTTTTAAAAAATATGATTTTTTAAATAATTGGCCTTAGGCCACTCTAGGATTTTCCAAAAATCGATTTTTTTTGTTAAAGAGGTACCTTAGTACCTTTAAATTATATCCCAAAAGATTACGGGTGTAAAAGATCTCTAGTACTTGATTTTCGAATTCATTTTCCGGCATCGCAGATTAAAGGTATTGAAACATTATTCTTGTCGTGACTTTCTACTAACTCTAAACGCGTTTATCTAAAAACTACATTTTTCAAGTCGGCCAAATTCATAAGTCAAACAAATTTCAACCAATTCACTTGAAATTTTAACTGTATATTTAGAATTACATTTTCTAAGACACTACGTAGGATTTTTTATATTGCATAGTTCCTTTTTTACAAACAATTTTCTGACGATTTTCTCATGGCATTTTATACTTTTTGTTTTATAAATGTGCCATTTTGACAAAAAACAATATATCAAAAAAATCCTACGTACTTTTGTAGAAATTCTTATACATAATCGAAAAAACTTTAGTGTCTCATCATAACTCAAAAATTATAGGAGCTGTTAGTCCGGCCGTTGCCCTTCCAGAAATAAATACGCCATCGGAAAAATGCTGCACAGTCGTCATTTTGCCATGCATCGCTGTGAAAAATAATTTTAAATAGTTAATTACGTATATAATAACACCCCTATTTTGTAATTTCGATTTATTTTATGGTTTCGCTGAAAAAAATCACAAAATATTCCCTTTTTGGCCTCTAGAGTGGTCTAAGGCCGATTACTGAAAAAAATCAATTTTTGAAAATTCGACATTATTGTTACATTTGATGTTACCCCTTAAGGTTCCTGCGTATGCCCTTGCGAGCTTCCAGAATCTCGTCTTTTCCAGTCTTATCCCGCACTTTTCGCTTCACGATTTCCATTTCCTGCGAGACTCTCCAGATTGTGATTACTCTTCCCCAATGAACCATTTTTCTCACTTTCACGAGGGCACGGGGAAAGTGTGAAAAACCTTTGCCGGTATAAGCGGCTGTTTTCACCGATCTTCAGCTGTGTTACCATGGGAAACTCAGTAAAACTGCCACCCGCTCAGTAGACGGTCTCGCAATTAAATACGCGGCTGCGTGGTCATCCATCCGAGTATCGACCCAGGACAACGCTGCTGAATGGGAGATCGACGAAATCATACACCACGCGCTCGCTACCGTTGATTGTCGATTACAATAACATGTCCTAACTTCCTCACCAGCAACGCTGCTACGGTTAATGCAGTTGTCTGATAATTCGTAATTAGTTGTCCAAAAGGTGTCTCATGGTTGGGACACTTACTTGATAAGTGTGTTGCACCATGAACGACCCTCCACACGCTTTCACGAATATCACTTTGCTCAATGGCGATTAGTTATTAAGGGAAGGTTCTGCCTTGTTAGGCCAAAAAATGGTCGATTTTTCACCGATTTTTTTTTTTGCAAAAGTATTAAATATAGAATGTTGATATTTGGTATGTTGACTAAGCGGTCTTTATTGAACATCAAAATATTTTTTTTAGTTTGACAAACATGGTGGTGGGAGTGGGAGGAGCCACGTATGTCGGTGCGCGGGCGATGACATTCTTCGCTTGCGAAAGTCCTAAGTCCCGGACAGGTGATCTGAAGCAAAAAAATCAAACATATTTTCACTTTGTACAATGTCGTGCAGAAGTTAACCTAGAATCAAGAAGAAAAATAAAAAAATAGCGAGCAAAAAAGTGCGAAAATTTTTGGGAAAAAACAAACTTCCTTCCGATCGCTCACTATTTTTTTTTGCCAATTTTTCTTCCTGTTTCTAGATCAACTTATACACAATATTGTACAAAGTGAAAATATGTTTGATTTTTTTGCTTCAGATCACCTGTCCGAGATTTAGGACTTCGGCAAACGAAGAATGTCGTCGTTTAATAAAGACCGCTTAATCAACATACCAAATATCAACATTTTATACTTTTCGCATAAAAAATTAGTGAAAAATCGAACATTTTTGGCCCAACAAGGCAGAACCTTCCCTTAAGCAGAGATATACACCTAGATGGTCGAGGTCGAGGATTTAGAAGCTATGAACATTCTGTCGACCGTAGAAGACCTACACTATGGGCCTGGTATCAATGATTCCATGTAAGTTGACAAATTTCATGATTTATTCATTCCCAAATTTTCAAACGCGCTTTTCTCGGAACCACGTTTTTCAAATCGGTACCCAAAATTTCTCGAAAACCAATGAACCGATTGCCTTGAGGTTTTTTGTGGTTATTCTATACACCATTATCTAGTACTTATCATAGGATTTTTTCCGTTACTTAGTTTTTGTTTTATAGGCAAAATAATAACTAATGTTTGGCCCAAAAATCACTATTTATGTTCAAACGTCTGCCATTTTGCCATAAATCGATATTTTCAAAATCGGCTATGACAAGTACTAGATTATAGTATCTAATTTAATAATCTTTTTGGTTTTTTTTTTCAGATGATTTTTGAAGAAACGCAAGTGCGTACCGTATACGCAGATTTTTTTACGACGCTCCAAGGGTCATACAATATCCTTGTATATTTTTTATATTTTTAAATAAATAAAATTAAACATATTTCTGATCGTATATATTTTTAGATAATTAAAACCCCAATCCGAAATTTTCTAATAGTTTTCCTTGAAAACATTCACAAAAAAGACCCTTTTCCGGCTCCTAGGTATATATCTCCCCTTAAGCGTCAGGCTGATGATAATTTACGGTTTACATGGATTCTTCACGATTTTCGGCAGTCGGAAGAGCCCATACTAGCTCGTGAAGCACTCTAAAAGCATCTCATTCATTACACACATTACACCTGATACAATTAAGGGACTAATGAATTCACCAAAGTTTCGAAGTGGTTTTTGGTAAAACAAATATTACGGTAGCCTGCAGATCACTCTTCCGTTATTTGACCTGTAGACTTGCTGAGAATTCACGCACAGTGAAATTAGGTTTCATTCGAATAATTATTACATTTGACGGCGGATAATTGAATGCGAGGCACCACTAAGACGAGTGAAAAAAATCTTTTTTTTTTGCATTTTCTCAACGTATACATATCCAAAAACATGTGAGAACAAGTTCAAGTTAAAATATTGAAAATTGACCATGTTACGGATGATTTAGTAAGAGCAGGTAGCGCAACGATTTATTTATACTAAAACTTTTAATCGCGTTTTTCTCGAAACGATTTTTCCTCGACCTGGCCGGAATCATAACTCTACCTATAATACTCCGATTTTCAATTTTATCAAATAAAAATGTCGGCAATTGCAGTAGCCATCGTTGTACTTGTGTTAGCCGTTTTTTTTTATTTCGTCAAAATTACACTTTTTTTACCACCCGCTAATTTGTCGATTTTTTTCTTTCGAAAAACTACTCACTCGACGATAACTACATTTATATGCACTATAATTTTTTTTATCTTTTATTTTTCCGACCAACTATTGTCAACTTAGCGACCCGGCCGTTGGGCCACACTTTTTATGCAGAGAGTCTCTTGTACCTCAATAACGATGTCAATTTTCCATTTTTTTTAATACAAATTTACACGAGATAATTTCAATGTATGCTTAATAACACGCCTTTTTCCAAATCCCAAATAAATAATCTATTGTACAAAAAAAAATCGGAAAACGACATTTTTTGGACGGTCACAGTGATGTCCTCCCTTAAGGGGGGGACAATAAAATAAGCGGGTTATAAAAATCATAAGGAGTACGCTCGGGGAGCATGGTCGAGATGCAACAACTTGAAGAGGGAGAGATACCTTCAGGCGAGGAAAAAATTTACTGATTTTCATGATTTTTTTTTTAAGGAACGAGTTTTTTACCATTTTGGAGATTTAAGGTATATTTTACTACTACTTTTGGCTGTTTTATAGTATTTTTTAAAATTACTATTTAAAAATGGCGGAGGTATATCACGGTCTTCTTAACTGCATTTTCAAAACTGGCGTGAGGTATAGATAAAAGACTAATCGACCAATTCTGATGAAATTTAGTATAAATATTTCGAACCTTATTGTCTAAAACATGACCCTAACATTTTTTGAAAATGAAAAAAAGTATTTTTTATTACAAAATGTAGCCATTTTTTTCGGAAAATTCAATCTTGTTGTTTAACGGCGTACCATTTCATCGATTTTCAACATTTCTCACTTTTTCATGGTTCATATGCTGCGTATGGGTGTTAATGAAAGAAAAATCTGCGTTGGTTTTTTTCGGATTAAGGGGTCGTCTCACTTTAGACGCTGAAAAAATCATTTAGATGCCAAAAACGGTGAAAAAACACGTTTTTTTTGTTTTTTTTTTCGAAATATGTCCGCCATTTTGATATTTTAGCATAAACCAAAAATCGTATGATATGCGTTATATCCATTAACATACTGAATCTGAAACCGATTGATTTTTTTGTTTCGGATGATCCATCTCCGAGATTTCATCAACAGCGCAGACCTACAATTTTTTAGGACATACTTTTAACTACCATTTTCGTCTATAAATAGTGACTTAAATAAATTAGTTTTTTTTCTTGATGTATTTCGAAAGTGTATTTATTGAGTATAATAATTGTTATATCAATATCTATAATATAAACATATTTTAAAAAATCATGAAAATAGCCTCTTTTTAGCGTCTAAAGTGATAAGACCCCTTAATTCCGCCGACGCTACGTGTCGCACCGCCTGACAACATCCGCCGCAACCCGTCTAGAAGTCCGTGTCATGTCTTCGCAGTTTTTAAAGATCAACAGAACAAATACCATGTAACAGCCAAAAGTAGTAATAAAACGTACCCTATGTCAAAAAAATAGTAAAAAAATCATTCCTTGAGGCGGGATATACATTTACAACGATAAAAAAAATTATTTTAACGATAGAACTATATATATAGAATATTTTCCCGAAGGTTCAAAGCGAATTTCGAAAAACTTCAATCGTTACAGCCCGTCAACGCTGTACGTCACCACTCGGATTCGGAGCGGGCGTAAACTTCAAATGCGTTTTTTCTCAAATCTGCATTATCGATATTGGCGTGCTGTATTACTCAACAACTATTATCATAAGCATAAGTTTCAACTCAATAAGCCGATTGAGTTGAAACTTGGTAGAAATATTGATAATATTGGTACCTTCTACTTGACGAAAATTGTTTTTAAAAAATTGGAAAAAAAAACTACTATTTTAATCCACTTTTTACAGAAACGTTGCGTGAAATGTTGATTTTTTTTTAAATGCGTGCCATTTTTCAAATTTGCATTTTCTTCATCTTAGTTGCCGTCACACAGAAACGATACATGTTCTAACTGAAAAAATGTTTGAACTTTTTTGCAAATCAAAGTCTACGGGAAGCTATAGACTGCACACCGATTCGCAACTCCCAGGGCAACCCTGCTATAACACTCGGCTACAGCTCCGCCATTTTGATGATAAATTAATTTTTAAAAATTGTTTCGTATACTTAAATATACTATTGAAGTATACCTAAAGTTTGATAATTGTAGAATAATTCTTTCTTAGTTTCAAAAATCCCTCAATATCGCTTATTTTCTTCCTGTCTAAATGTATATTCCGCCTTGAGGCCTTAGGCCACAGTAACGCGTATGAAATCATGTGCGCGTTTAACAATTTTTTTTCGTATGAAAACGTGATTCACTCATAAAATTAATTACACATCTATTTAGTATGAATATCAAGCTGTCAGAATGTTTTTCTTTTTCGATGTACAAAATGGCCGACTACTAATATTTTCTTTTGTTATCTTTTTTTCAGGCGCTCCGCGGCGTGACATTTAGCATCCACAATTTTTTACCTAGAACAAAAAACAAAAATTCTCGTCAATCTACATTAGAATACCTAGAGAAGTACGTACGGAATTTAAAAAATATTGTTTTATTCCAAAGTTGTAGGTATTTGAACTTAAGAAATGAATTTTCAGTGAAACATTTCGTTATAACTGCTCATAAAATGGAAAGTTCTCGATTAATCAGAAATTCCGTACGTACTTCTCTGCGAAATGCAATTAGGAACATTACTTTTAAATTTGAAGTAAATCGAGTGAAAATTGTTGAAATTATTTGTCACGCCAATTGGAAAAAAGCTGTTTCCAGACGTTTCGAGTAGTCGGTCATTTTGTACATCGAAAAAAAAAATATTTTTTCTAACAGCTTGATATTCATACTAAATAGATGTGTAATTAATTTTACGAGCGAATCACTTTTTCATACGAAAAAACGTTAAATTCGCACATGATTTGATATCCGTTACTGTGGCCTCACGCCTTAAGGTAGTTCCTCTGCGAAAATCTCAACCAAAAGTTTACATACCATGTTCATGTTTAAAAGATTGATAATTGGTTTAAATAGTAATAAATAAAATTAAAAACTACGCAATATTGACTCGGTACTAGTAGATAATACGATGGATATCATTTATTGCCGTAAAATATATTTTATATTGTGTTTTTGATCTACCATTGCCAGTAAACTTTTTGCTGGGACTGTCCAGACTTTGCCCCAATTGTTTTTTTTCCAGGCTTTGCCAGGCTTTGCCAGGCTTTGCACCAAAATTGTGAGGGCTTTTCATGGTTATATCTTGGAAACTAGATGGTGAATCATTCTCATTTTTTTTCACATTATTCGTGATATCTAACTCTAGCTTATCCTCGTTTTTTATCAATTTCTTAATTTTAGTTTTGACGGTAAAATTAATGATGCTCTGTTTGCCAATCATAACGCATTTGTTGCGTGTAAACCAAGCCAACTTTAAGTGTAAATATCTCAGGTTTGGGGTGGTCAAACTTATTCAAATTGCACCGATGTTTGGATAATGTATTGAATAACATATATGTCAAATTTCAACCATTTCTTAATTCAACTCTTCTGTGGAGGTACTACCTTAAAAACAAAATCATGAAAGTGAGCAATTTTTCCTCGCCTAACGGTATCCCTCCCTCAAGCTAAGAATATCTAGATATATCCGTGCGGGAATTGTTATAACCTCGATTAATAAAATATTATTTCCCCGTCGACGGTCCGCCCATGTACTCTCCACACACGTCCATGCCGCGTATGAAATACAATACGCCACCCAGCAACCTGATGAGATATTATTCACGTTTCGTCATTACGGGGGAGACATAGTAATGGCCGTCATCACCGTCGATTATTGCGCTGCCGTTGAAGCTCAGGCGACAATTAATAACCGTTGTTAATATTGATAATACGAGCATTGTTCACAACCCTACATGACACGTCTATCAAGTGAAGACGGGGATGAAGTGTACACAGGGTGTTTTCTACCCTGAAGGAGATGGGATCTCGAAGGGATCTTCCGTCAACTCTGCACGCGACGAGGATGAGTAACGGCCTATGTGCTCGTAAGTACGTACCAACGCAGACGGAAACCTTCGTACGTGTTGTTTTGTTCGAGTACCAGCCCGATGAGAGTGCATTAAGCTGGCGTTGACACCCAAGAAGGTGTCGTCGCCTTCACCTTGTGTTTCCTCTATCCTTTCTATCTCTTTTCTCACCTCCCTCGCTCTCTCTCCACTCCTCTCCATCTAGCCCGGCTACGGATAACCTTCCAGCGTCAACCTCCGAGAGGGCTTGAAGCAGTTACCCAAGTTAAGAGATCTTGCGAGCATGGCTCACCTTAAAACGAGGCTGAACACGCATGACGAACCCTCAAGCGCAAGAGATACGGCGCCATGTGGATCACCTGAGAACGAAAGGGAGATTTCCGAGCCTCGTCGTATAGTTCGTCCAAGTGTGTGGGAGTCGAGAAACAGACTCGTTCCGGGGACAACCCTGTTCTGCGAGAAACTTCATACTTCCCCGGACATGCGTATCCATGCCCCATCTCCCCTGGCTTGATTGCATCTTCAGTACGTTAATGGAAGTACGAGATATCTTAAGGCGTTTTCTCACATTAGACGCTAAAAAAGGCTCCTATTTGAATTTTTTCATAGGTTTATATTATAGATATTAATATAAAAGTTGTTACACTTAATAAATACACTTTCGAAATACACTAAAAAAATGTTTTATTTATTTAAGTCACTATTTATAGACGAAAATGGTAGTTAAAAAATGTCCTAAAAAATGTAGGTCTGCGCTGTTGATGAAATCTCGGAGATGGATCATCCGAAACAAAAAAATCAAACGGTTTTAGGTTCAGTATGTTAATGACTATAGCGCATATTATATAACAAAATAAATAAAGAACAAAATAATAGTAAATATCAAAATTTAAAAAAATCCTTGATATACGGTATAGCTATAGTTGTAAAGTATATGTGGTTAAAATTTCATAAGGATCGGTTCAGTAGTTTCGAAGATTTTATGAACAAGCCGTCGAAAAAAGTTCTTTCGAGAAAAACGCGTTTAAAGTTTGTTTGGGTTACATAAATACATAAAAAAATTTTAATGTATTTCGAAAGTGTATTTATGAAGTGTAACAATTTTTTTATCAATAGTTATAATATAAACCTATCAAAAGAATTCATGAAAATAGCCTTTTTAGCGTCTAAAGTGAAAAGACCCCTTAATTCGTGCATTTTAGTGAATATTTTGTTTGGAACTGTTCAAAGCGCTGGACAGGAATGATGATGACGTTTGCATCGTTTGACGGTTACGAAAGTCAATTTTTTTTTACTGTCCGAATTTTTTTGCTGTGAAAATAACTTAAGGGGGGATTGTCTTTTTTTTCGCAAAATTTACCGCTTTTTGGGAATTTTTTTGTGAAGAAAGTATACAACGGAAAACTTGTGAAACTTGGCATATAGTTTTATTGATCTGTTTACTACATACAAAAAAATTTTTAAACAATTTCATAAAAAAATCCGCCTCCCACCCCCTTCGACGCGCGATGGTCCTTTTTTGATGGTGTGCACGATTTCTCAAAAACTATTCAACCGATTGCCTTCAAATTTGGACAGAATGCTCAGCTGACATCCTTTTATCGTTTGATGAAGCAAAAAAGCAATACGTTTAATAGTTTTTTATTTATAACAAAAAATCGATCAATTTTTTTCGAAAAATCGATACTTCAAGTTCAAAACGTCACCAAATCGTCAATTTTTTTTTCCCTTCATCGAACGATAGCTATATGTGTCTAAAGTAAAATGCTTTTTGGGTTTTTGTTGCAGAATGAACGTGAAGGCTGTAATCGTGCACACCATCAAAAAAGGACCATCGCGCGTCGAGGGGGGTGGGAGGCGGATTTTTTGATGAAATTGTTTAAAATTTTTTTTGTATGTAGTAAACAGATCAATAAAACTATATGCCAAGTTTCACAAGTTTTCCGTTGTATACTTTCTTCACAAAAAAATTCCCAAAAAGCGGTAAATTTTGCGAAAAAAAGACAATCCCCCCTTAAACATTTTGACGTATTCGCATTAGAAATTCACGACCTCAATTTGCGAAAAAAGAAGGCCTTGGATGAGCATAAGAATGACGATGAAAAAATAACAAAAAAGTCGTTGCGTTCCAACGATGCAAACTTTAACGTCATGGAAAATGATAGGTACGAAAAATGTCCGGGAGTATGTGACTTTTTGTAACGTGCAGAGAATTTTTTGTCAACGTTGGCGCAAGCTTTGTGGCCACGCGCTACTTTTTGGCTACTGACGTGTCGAAGGACGTATGGAACGGAATTTGACTAGAGTCGAGTGCTATATCTGAATATCATCGGTTTTTCTTATTTTTATTTTTTTTTTGTTCGAATTTTCAGTATATAGTACGAAACATTAAGGGGTTACGACACCTTGAAATTAACAAAAAATCGGTGTGTTGGCGAGATTTATTATTTATACTTTGAAGAATATTTTAAGCGTTCAAACCTGTCAGAATTTCAATTATCACCGGAGTTATAGCAATTTGAAGACGCGGCAGATAGTAGGTCGCGGGCGGACGCGGTACATTTTTTCTCTTGCATTTTACTGGAAACTACTTTTTCCAAATTGGTGGACGAAATATCTCGAGATCTACTCAACTGATTTTGATGAATTTTATACCGCATATTCTTTATAATATTGTTTAGGATTCTTTTGACTGGGTGCCACGTTCGTTTTTAGGATTTCGTACCCAAAGGGCAAAACGAAACCCTATTGATGACACTGCCGTCTGTTTGTCCGTATGTCACGGGTCTCTAGCTCGTAAACGGAATAGAAATTCAATAAAATTATTTTTCATGGGGGTCCCATACGTGAAAAAGGAGCAGAATTTTTTTTCGTACCCTGGCACGCGGGGTGTCATTTTTGCAAGCTCATTGAGCAGAGTATAAATGTATATTTGTTTCTTTTTTAGATTCAAAAATAAAGAGATGGCGGGCTGTCAAAGTTGTCAGTTTTAGACCATTTTTGTTACGGGGTCTATATAAAGAACTAAACTAGTCAAGAATTTGGAATTTCTGTATATTGTGTACTATATACTGTATTTAAACAACGAAAAACAATTTTAAAGTTAATTTGGCGTATGTACGTAACCCTAATAGTGCGAGGCCCGGCTCGCACTTATTTAATTGTTTATTTTTAAAACTAAAAATGTTTGTACATAAGAATTTTTGTCAAACAGCTGTCATTTCTACAAACAGAAATTTCATTTTTTTTGCTTATGCTACACTTCGACTATTAGCTTTCCTTACAAGAAATCTGTTTATTTTTTATACGACACTTGGCACAGAAAAAGAATTCCACCATAGGCAACGATTTTCAAAAGAGGGTCCTACTCGACAACATATCTTCGACTTGAAAAAAATAAATTATTACTTTCTTTTCTTAATTTTTATCATAACTATAATGTATTTGTGAAAAATAAAAACCATTTTATATATTTGACAGCCGTGTAAAAATTTTCATTAATTTTTATACCTATTTTTCCGAGCGCCAAGGTGGTATAACCCCTTAAAGCAAAAATAAAAGTCCATCATTGTGCATAGTTCAATTAGGCTAAAGTGAACCGACAGCGATTTTCGGAAATTCTGATTTTTTCGAAAATTTCGTCTGGGGAAAATGTAAGGAAAAATCCTGAAAATTGAAAACTTCTATGTTGCTCTAACGTCATTTAATTTCGCTTCCGTAGCTCACTCTGCGAGGAAGCCAGAACCGGACAAAAAAGTTTCTCACGGAAATGGTTTGCTCGCGCAGACTAAAACGATAAGAGAGCAATCTACGAGTTTTAAACTTGCTTATTTTGGTGGAAGATGCCAAGGGCATATGAAAATAAGTCTGCGTTAATATCTGGCCTACTGAAAAAGGCGTGAAAAACGATATCCCCACCGTAATAATTGCTAATCTGACTTCCAGATCGAGACAAATTTCCTTTGTTGCGGATAAACTTTGATGGAAGGCACGTGGTTTCGTATTTTCGATGTCCCCCAACCGATACCGTATCGACGAAGGTTGATCGAAAATGTATTTCATTCGATATAGGGGCGTTCCCACGGCTCACGTAATCTGCGTCTTCGCGGTAGGAAATGTCGCTTGGGTAAGCGTACTTTCCGAAGGTGTTAGTTGGAATGACACGTCAGATTGCCAAGGCTGATCGTTGATCGTGTGACCTCACACTGGAGAAACATCGAGAAAACTCCTTCGATTCGCCCTCCACTTCGAGATTCCTCCCCCTCGAATAGCATGATTTTCCAAACTCTTCTTTTTTTGGACCTTAAGTTATATCGACGGCATTCGAGATGTCTACCGTTGAAAATTTCGCGAAATTCAGCAGCCAACGATCTACCCAACGTTTATCGTACTTTTTTCTCTTATTTTATTTCGAGCCCCTTCAATCGTTTTACTTCGCGAGGCTTTCCACCGCCACGCTATGCCCCCGCCTCTGCTGAAGATCTTATTTTCCATTCGCGTCTCTTGTTACACTCGATCTCACCGGCGTTGGATATAATAATTGGTTTCGTTTTCAATTCACCTGTACCTTTCGTGGCACAAGATGGCTGGCGTAATATTATCTCCCTCTGTCTCCCGGGGACTCTCCTTCCCTTCTCATCGATTTATCCATCGATCTTCTTTGTCAACTTAATGACTTCATTTCCCGCTAAGTTTCAGCTTGGCTGCAGAAATTCTTTGTAAAGAGCAATGATTGACGGACGGAAGGATAGAAAAATATGGAAGTACACTTCGGGAATTTTTATCTCAAAAACTAATGTTTCGATTGGATCTGGGTTTTTTTTTATTGGAAAATATGTATTAGGAGTACAACTTTGCAGTGACCGTTTTACTTAGAGAGCCACTGCGGCCGAAGTAGTGGCCCTAGCTCAATAAAAAAAGTGGCATTTTAAATTAGAGGCTCTGCCAATGTAAACAATTTAAAAAAGCTAACGGATACGTGTATGCATTATAAAGTTGTAGGCACTCAAACATGGCAACCTACGAACCGAATTCTCAGCATTTGCGGGAGGTTATGATTTACTTCTTCAACATCAAGAAATCTGCGGCTGAGGCCCACCGTTTGCTTGTAGATGCTTACGGGGGATGCTTACGAGGATTCTATTAGTGAGAAAACGTGCCGGCGGTGGTTTCAACGCTTCAAAAGTGGAGATTTTGAGGTCGAGAACAAGCATGGTGGCGGAAGGCAGAAAGTTTTTGAAGACGGGCTGACAGCTGAGCGTTGTGTACTATGAGCTGCTCAAACCATCCGAAACCATCACAGGGGAACTCTACCGACGTCAGTTGATGCGCTTGAGTAAGGCACTCAAAGAGAAACGGCCACAATTCAACGAAAGACATGACAAGGTGATACTGCAGCATGACAATGCCCGACCCCATGTTGCAAATGTCGTGAAAAAGTACTTGGAAACGCTGAAATGGGAGGTTTTATCCCACCCGCCGTACTCTCCAGACATTGCCCCTTCCGACTATCACTTGTTCCGGTCAATGGCACACGATTTGGCTGACCAGCACTTCGGTACTTACGAAGAAGTCAAAAATTGGGTCGATTCCTGGATTGCCTCCAAGGACCAAGACTTTTATCGACGCGGGATTCGAATGCTACCTGAAAGATGGGCCGAGGTCGTAGCTAGCGACGGGCAGTACTTTGATTAAAAAATATGTAGCCACTTTTTTATAATAAAGCCTTAAACTTTTGAAAAAAACGGTCACTGCAAAGTTGTACTCCTTATACATTGAGGTATGTTTAGGAATTTTTTGAAATAAATTCGTTGACTGGAAGCGATTCAAACGCGATTATCTCGAAACATAGTTTTCGAAGTCGGTGCCAGATGTATCTCGAAAACGGCTTGTACGATTTTGTCCAAATTTGGATACAATATTCTTCGATAATTTTTCTCGTTCGCCACGTAGGGATTTTTCATTTGATTGAACCATTGCTTTTATATGCAATGTGTTTGCAATCCAAAATCGTCGAAAATTGCGAACGAAAAACGAATGTTAAATTAAAACGGTCGCCATTCCGTCAAAAATGAAAATTTCAAAAAAATCCTACGTGGCGAACGAGAACAACTATCGAAGAATATTGTGTCCAAATTTGGACAAAATCGGACAAGCCGTTTTCGAGATACATCTGGCACCGACTTTGAAAAACTATGTTTCGAGATAATCGCGTTTGAATCGCTTCCAATCAACGGATTAATTTTGAAAAAATTCTAAACAGACCTCAATGTACATTTTTTCCAATAAAAAAAAACCCCGGATCCAGTCGAAACATTAGTTTTTGAGATAAAAATTTCCGAAGTTTACCTGTTTTTCTCGCCGTTTACTCAGGTACCTCCCCTTAAGAACTAAAATGCTCTAGGTAAATAATATTCGTTTCTCTAATAGAATCATCATATTCATGATGAATTATAAAAAAATTTATTACTATAGCTCATAACCACTAGTTTAAAACTTTGGTAGCGAACAAGTTTATTTTCGAACAACATAAATTTCGACAAACTAACGCGGAAACTAACAAGGAACATCACTTAAGGCCTTACGCCACTATAGAGGGCAAAAAGAGCATAAATTGTGGCTTTTTTTCAACGAAACCATAAAATAAATCGAAATTACCAAATAGGGGTTTTATTATAGATGTAATTGACTATACGAAATTATTTTTTCACAGCGATACATGTTAAAGTGGCGACTGCGCAGAATTTTTCCAACGACGCCTTTATTTCTGGAAGGTTAAGGGCCGGATCAACAGCTCCTATAATTTTTTAGTTATGACGAGACACTCAAGTTTTTTCGATTATATATATCTTTTTTTCATGGATTGTTTTTTGCCGAAATGGGGCATTTCTAAAACAAAAAGTATAAAATGCCATGAGAAAAACGTCAGCAAATTGTTTGTAAAAAAGGAACTATGCAATATAATAAACAAATCCTACGTAGTGCCTTACAAGGAACATCCCTCAGGTGACACCCTTTGATTTTGTTGAAATTTGGATATGTTATAAAGCACCGAAAAGTAAGCGATGCGTATTTTTTGTTATCGGCGAAAAAACGATTTTAAGGGCTGAAACGCACCCTCAAAAATGGGAATGTTTTTCGTTTTTCGTCGATGACGTTTTAACGGTACGAGATATTAAAAAATTTCCAATTGTAACAATGTTTTTTTTTTGTGCACTATACATTGGAGATGAGAACGATAACGTTATCGACGAAAAACACCCCTATTTTCGAGGGTTCGTTTCACCCCTTAAAAGCGTTTTTCCGCCGATAAAAAAAAATACGTATCGCTTACTTTTCGGCGGTTTATAACATATCCAAATTTCAACAAAATCCAAGGTAGTCACCTGAGGGATGTTTCTTGTTAGAAGATGTAATTCTAAACATACAGTTAAAATTTCAAGTGAATCGGTTGAAATTTGCTTGAGTTATGAGTCCGGCCGAATTAAAAAGTGTAGTTTTGAGATAAACGCGTTTGAAGTTAGTAGAAAGTCACGACATGAATAACGTTTCGATACCTTTAATCTGCGATGCCTGCAGATGAATTCGAAAATCGAGTACTTAGAGATTTTTCACACGCATAATCTTTTGGAATATAATTTTATAGGTACTAAGGTACCTTTTTAACAACAAAAAAAATCGATTTTTGGAAAATCCCAGAGTGGCCTGAGGCCTTAAGTGTCCGCCTTCGATTTTTTTGATACTCATGTATTAGATAAAGCATTAAAAACTATTAGACACGTATTTTTTCTTATCCGCTAAAAAACATTTTTAAGAGCGGAAACGACCACTCAAAGAAAAACGTGTCACCCCTTAACTTTTTTCGATTATTTTAACGTGGATTTTTCATCGCTTTACATTAGAAGAATTTTTGTTTTTGTTTTATTCACATCGGTGGACTGCGTGTGGGTGAAACTGCAAAACCACCCCTCGACACGCCTTCCTTCGAGGGGTGGTTCTCTCCCTTAAAACCGTTTTTCCGTAGATTAAAAAATACGGGATTCATAGTTTTGAATGCTTTATTACATATATGAGTTTCAACAAAATCGACGGCGGACACTTGAGGATATTCCGCGTAAGTTTACTATGGGGTTGAAAATTCTATTGTTGGAATGCAACGGAAATTCTTTTTGATTTCTTATTTTTATTATTATCCAAATTATATTGTGCAGATTTTTTGTAGAACTCTAGATAAGAATCCTAAAAATGTTTGCGTGATTTTCGTAGCTAAAATCTGCCAAAGAAAATTTGGGAAAGAAAGAAAATTAATTTTCGTTGCATCGCAGAGATGCAAACTTCAACGTCATAGAACGATGGGACGGGCACATCCATCGTTTTGCCCCGAAATGCATAGCACATAAATAATACGCGTGATTATTCGACGAGCATGTATTCGACGAGCAAACCAACCCAAATCTATATGCGCATATGCGAAAACTCGAATAGACAAAATGACGGAATGGTTAATGATGTATGCATGTACTGGGGCTCGACGCGCGTGCTACTTATTGTAGGATATAATTGATAGCATACTATATAATATGAAATTTGATGCGTTAATAAACTCACCATCCTCCCGAATGATTCCCTTAATTTTTTACGACTAAAATCATACTTCTCCAGAAATTAGCGCACACGAGGCGAATGAATAATGCGTGGATAAAATACGGGTGTCTTTTATCCTCAACGTGTTGTAAAGGCTTAAGGCGGTCCTCTAGTTTCTCGGGTCGAAAAATCGATTTTTTTTCATAAATCACATCTACAACATGTGTAGAAAATGTGTGCCAAAGGATTTTTCGATATTCGAAGTGGTTCACAAGTTACGGACCTGGAACGGAGCAGGTATACTTTCAAACGCGTTTTTCTCGAAACACCATTTTTCGAAACGGTGACCACGATATTTCAGAAACTACTGCACCGATCTTGTTCAAATTTATACAGCATCTTTAATATGTTATAAGCCAGCCATTGAACTAGGATTATCATGATTGCTTCGATCGTTTTTTTTGTACGAGCGAAAAACTTAAGAAAAAATGAGTAAAAATTAGAATGTACTTTTCAAAAGTGTATAAAAAAGTCAATTTTTGTAATTTAGAATTCACTCTAGTTCAATCGCTAGTCTTAAATATGAAGATTAAAATGCCGTTTGGTTTTTTGATTTCAGATAAGCAGAACAGCCGAAATCTTGGTCACCGTCAAGCACTTCTTTTACTTGATGTCTTCCTGTCGGCCACTATAACGTTTATTCTATTATATATTTTGACTTCAGAAAATTTGTAAAGCTTATTTAAATGTTAATAAAGATTATGCAAAAACAATGAGATTGATTATTTCGATGCTTTGCCCGTAAAAAATTATTGAAAAAGCCGTAAAAAAACAGCCGAGAAACTAGAGGACCGCGTTAATTCCTTTAGCCACACGCCTTGAGCGCATCGAAAATATGAGACGACGTTGATGGGAATGCAACAATTTTTTCATTCATTTTTTTATTTATTCACCCTTATCACTATCCAAAAGCTTTGTTTCCGAATTAAGGTCATTATTCGCCAATAAGAATACGTCAAAACATTCATGAGATTTTCAAATCCTAAATCGGCCAAAAAGAAATTGACCAATTGAAAATACTTGATTTTGTTGAATTCCGACGGTGCAAACATCAATAACGGTTCCATATTAGAAGAATGCATTTTTAGTCAATAGCAATGCAGAAATCAGCCGATGAAATAGATGCAATTGACAAAACGAAAACTAAAAGTCCATGAAATACGTAACATCTTTGCTCATTTTTTACTAGACGCTCATCTGGAGAGACAAGTTTGATGCGATATAAATGTTGAAACAGAGCATTTTGGCAATTCATAAAAGACAAGGATCGCTGCTAAAATTTGAAAAATTGTATCTGTAAGGATTCTCTAAAAGGTTTAGTGGCAGAAACGTTAAAATAACACGATATATATATAAATCTACCAAATATTTGGTAGTGATCCGAGATATTTAGATTTATATCATCGATACTGACCTCGAATGGCCTTGAACGACTTTGACCCCCTAATGTTTTTTATGTGACTTGAGGTGCTCCACAAGATGGTTGAAAAAAATGTACCATCCCATTCAAAAAAGTGGAGGTGACCTTCACTGGGCGTCAGCGCCTCCACCGAAAAAAAATTGTCACGTTTGATAGCCTCCTTCACACCGTAAAACTTTTGTCTGGAACATTTTTTTGTGACGTCGATAATTACCGAGTTATTTCGGGTGGCAGAGATGAGAGGGACACTCTATATACAGGGTGTCCCAGAAGTAACGTACGCCCTTCTAGCATCTGGTAGGAAAAAAAATTCTCAGACGAAAAGTCCTTAGTCATTTTTCGATCAGACGTATAGATAATTGATTATGAATTAAAATAAATAGCCAATCAGGTGCGCGCTACAGCGGAAAGGCAGTGTAGTGGGGAGGGATAGGGGAATGCATTGTAATTGCGTGCGCCTAAAAATGTGTGCGGAGGGAAAATTCCGAAAGCAAGTGCACACCCACACACACACGCACACACACACGCGTGTGCGCACGTACACTCACACTAGGACACACACACTTGCACACACTTGCACACATGCTTTCGGAATTATCCCTCCGCATACATTTTCAGGCGCACGCAATTACGACAGTTTCCCCTATCCCTCCCCTCTGCGCGGCCTTTCGGCTGTAGCGCGCACCTGATTGGCTATTGATTTTAATTCATAATTAATTATCTATGCGTCTGATAAAAAAATGACTGAGGACTTTTCATCTCAGAATTTTTTTTTCCTACCAGATGCTAGAAGAGCGCACGTTACTTCTGGGAAACCCTGTATATATATGTATGTATACATATATTGTGAGGTTCATTGGGATCTATATTTCTCATATATTCGTAGACATCGTAATGTCGAGCAAGATAAGTTTGTCTCTCCACAAGGAACAGGATAAGGTCAACACCGGAAAAAGGGACATCTTCATTTGTACAGAGAAAAAGTGGTGGCTCAACTTTAAACAATTTCCAAACAAAGACTGTAATGCAGTGGTAGAGTACAAGCATTGGCGTATCCATAACTTTTTAATGGGGGAGCTATGTGGGTCCGACCTGACGAAAAAAGTGGGTTCGCTCACAATCATCTTTTCTTTAAATAAAATGTTCATTATAGTCGATAATCATGTAACACACGTCAAATATGAAGCTTTAATCACACGTTCATGTTAAAACTCATATCAACGTCTTGCAATGCCTTACAAAATACGATGTTGAAGTTTGCATCGTTGGAAGGTAACGAAAATTCTTTTCTTTTTTCTTCATTTCCTCATTTACATTATTATCCAAAATGCTTTTTTACACATATAGGCAGAAGATCCCTAATAAGGACCCTGATAAACGTTTGAGTGAATTTGCAGGAAAAAAGGAAACAATTGGGCTACGAAACTTTCGTTGCGTTGCAACGAGGCAAACTTCAATATCATTACAAAATGATCAACCCATTTTGCATAATTTATTAATCCGGGTACTAGTCTTTGAACTTTGCTTTCAGTAGGTACTCAATTGAAAAAATCTTAACTTTCTATTTTTTTTTACCGATCAGCCAAACACTTTTTGAATTGGAGCTTTTTTATCTCTGTTCAGCAGTGATATATGAGAGAATCGTTCGTGAAGCATTGTGATTCTAAGCCACGTTTTTATCCGGCCCATGGTGGAAAAACTCCTCTCGCAGCCGGCGGAGCTTACTGTGAGTACTACTGCTGCTTGGAAAAGTTTATATAAGTTTGGCCGTCCTTTTTACAAGCTCCTCTTTTAAATATCCTTTCTTAAATGACCAGCATTTATTTCATCATTTTGGCATGACAGTTTTTTATGACCATCGCTCCAGCTTCTAACGCTGACGTATCAACTATTAAGATTTTTGAATAACTATTGATAAAATCCTCTCCGTTCTTCATATTCAAGTTAAAAAAATGCGTCAACTGAATGAGCAGTAGATACTAAAATCGGCGTTTTAGATGTAAATTGTAAAATTACATTATCTCGACGCTGCTTACGAAAAGTAGCATGTTTCAGAATTCTTACGAGCACAAGCACGTTTGATATCATCGCGAAAACTAGCATGTTTCGGCTTCCGACACGAAAACTAGCAAGTGTCGGTTTTTGCCACGAAAACTGGCACCTTTCGATATTTAACGCGAAAACTAGCACGTTTCGGCTTTCACCACGAAAAGAAGCAGATTTCGATATTCACCGCGAAAATTAACACGTTCCAGTAACACTGGAATTGTTTCCGACTTTTCTTCCATGCTTTTTCACGCCCTGCCTCTATTTTTTTACTCCAATTCCTTTTACCGCAATCGGAAATATAGGATTTTTTAGACCTCACAAAAAAATTTAATTGGACTTCAATCAAAATTACAAGTATTCGGGAAATATTCATTCAACCTTGCGTCGATACAATCCACGTTAAATATGATTTTGACCAAGAAGGACGAAAGATGAAAATCTTAAAAAAAAAACAAAAACATGGATGATGTTCGAGTGTTCCAATTAAAACAGACGTCAGATCAAAAATTGCCTCTTGCACCAAGAAAAAAAATGTACCATGCTTGACCGAGGCTTAATTCCAATCGAACATCAGCAAGATTTTTCAAACATATTCGACGATAACCATCGGTAAGATTATCGTAAATTTGTTGGATGATATTGTCAATAACGTTATTTTTTTAATAGAAAATCACAATAAATATTTCATTATATTTACAATTTCGATATTATTTTTTAATAAAAATCACTGCTGTCGATTCTAACTGATAATTATTATAAAAATGTTATTAGAAGCAACGAGTGTAAAATTAAAATGTCATTTCGCAAAAAATTGTTATATTAAAAAAAAAAAATACTAATGGTTTATGTTTCCAGATTTTTACGTGAGCACAAAGGACTTTAAATTCTCACCAAAACTCTTTTTGGTTAGATTGTACGAACGATGAGATCCTTAAGGTTTTCAACTTACTCCTTTTACACTAGTTTTTACAGTGAAAATCAAACAAGCTAATTTTTGCGGTGACAGCCGAAACATGCTAGTTTTCGTAAGAACTTTGAATCGTGCTACTTTTCGTAAGCAGCGTCGATCTATAACTTGGTAGTGCTGATTGATCGTCAAGTATCCTTCTGGTTGTGTATCGGCCGGCAAATCTAATGTGTCGCTTCTCACCACAATTAACTTGGTGCGAAATTTGAATATCCATTTAATTTGCGTAACGAAGTAGCCACTTTTAATATCAGTTACGAAATGACGAAGAAAATAATTCGTTTCATTAAATTATTTCTTCATGCTTGCTTAGAGGAAACGAATAAAATTGGTCGATTTTTTAAAATGAATTATTTTGAATCGATTTTATTCTGGCGAGATACGTTAACGATTAAATGAACTCCGTACTTTATTTTCACCATTGTCCTGATTTTGCACTGGCTCGAAAGTAGCGCGTAGGGTCGGTATAAAAATAATCTCCGCGATAAAATGTTTATCATGAAGTCAATATATGAAAAGAAGGAAAAATCAAATAGCCGAGGGATAATAAAAATACGAAAAATTCTCTCCACGTCCGAATTGGTTAAATCGGCGTAGCACGTTCGATGGACTTTCACACGACCGTCTGCCCCCGTTTACGCAAGTTTCACACGACGATAAGGGTGGATGGATGAGCCTGAGAGAGGCAAAAGAAGTCCGATAAGAATGACGCGAGGGAAAGGGCAGCGCACGTCCCTTGGCACCCTTGAATAGCTTTAAAGCTTTTTCCTGTGGCGTTTTAACGGAGTACGTAATAAAATACAGGACAGACAAATATACATGCCCGCGTTATGCAGATAAAGCGTAGAGCAGGTGGAGTATGAACGAAGAATTGCATTGTACCGTGGCCACATTACTCGGCGCTTTTAAACACGATTATCCCTTCGCGAAAATGTTTTCAGAATCTCTCTGTAGCTCCTCTTAAAATCTCACACCATGAAAAAACGCGACTACTATTCGTTTTTTTTTTTTTTAATAAAATTAATCTTTTCGACATCTTCAGTATCCACATGACCAAAATTGCAATAAAAAGAAATCGGAATAAATACCGTAACAACGACAATATAAAAATGAGAAAAATAATATGTCATACGAAAAAAAAATGATCACTAGGAAACAAAACTTTGTTGCATCGTCTACGAGTACGGCGAAAAGTCGAAACAAAAATTGAGTCTTTAAAATAAAGCGCATACTTTCTCCAATCGATATTTAGTTCAATTGGCCGATATTTATTCGGATAGTGCGAAATAATCCACGCGAAAGAATATGCGTGGATTTTTTTCCACGCGAAGCGAAGCCACGAAAAGAGGGATAAATGATGTCGTTGAAGTTTGCATCGATGAACCGCAACGAAAATTATTTTTCTTTCAATCGCACAAACTTCATTCGGCTGATTTAGGCTGTGAAAATCACTCAAACGTTTTTGCGGAGTCTTGTTACAGTATCATGACTTTAATTTGCAAACATAAGGTATCACGAAAATATTAAGATAATGCCCAAAGCAAATGAATGAAAAATCACGAAAAAAACATCGCTGCATCCCAAAGATGCAAGCTTCAGTGCCATGATAAATCAAGAAAAAATCATCTATCAATTACGTACGAATAATCGCGAAATTTGTTCATGAATATTGCCCTCGTTCCTGATACCTTAAGGGGTTACGTGGGTTTGAAAATTTCAAAGAATCCATTTTGTAAATATTATTAAATAATAGCACAGCATGTCTGGAATATTCTCTCAAAGTTTTAAGTCGATCGGAGAAAAGTCTAAGAGAGCAGTTGGGAATTCACCCGGTTGGGAAAGACCGGTCGGGAGCGGTGCAGGTATATTGAATTTTTCTCAAAACACTATTCTTGAAATAGGTGGACGTGATTTCTTAAAAACTAATGCACCAAACTTATTGAAATTTTGCACACTTCTTCAAAATAACATTGACTAGTGATTGAACGAAGGTTTTTTTTAGATTACAAATAATTTTACAAGGCTATACGTAGTATAAATTGCACCAAAAATTGAACTATCTTACATACAACTCTGCAAAAATTCAAATTTCAATTAAAAAAAAATCTTTCTTTCGATCACGTGCTATACTTATCTACTAGCGGAAAAAAAAATATTTTTTAATTTCAGATAAAGCTATCATGAGTTATCCTGACCACCACGAGGACACTTTTTTTAGGGGTCTCCGGAAACCAGGTCTCACCAGCTGAATTTCCCAAATTTTTGAATGAAATTTATTTTAAATATTGTTGAAATGTTGCTCTTCTATGTGTTTAACATTTTGACTAAAATAATTTATATTCGGGGTTTATATTCGTTTATAATTATAATTTATAATTATAATTTTATAATTATAATTTATATTCGTTTCGTTTGGGCTTCGAAACCCAAACGAAACGTGACCCCTTAACGGCGTTGAAGTTTGCATCGTTGAAATGCAACGAAAGGTCTTGTCTATATTTTTCATTTCTTCATTTTTACCACGATCTATAATTTCTTCATACATTAAGGTAGAACGAGCGCGCGCTCTTAATTTGTATAGATTTTGTTCAAATTTTAACCACACATTGTTTAGACCGGGAGATAATGGGTTTAAAAATTGCAACTTTTAACACTGCAGGGTCTGCATAGAAATTTAGACAGAACAATTTTCCGTAAAAAATATTTGTCCCCTATAATAAGAAGACATATGGCAACACCACATCGTTCCACGTATACAATGACGTAAGTTTCCGCGGCATATTTAAAATAATGCTGCAGCACAAATTTTTATTTGAAAGTAATTTTTAATCGAACAAAATTTTTAATTAGTTATAAATGAACCCCCACTTTTATTCGTTAATGAAGATATGAACATAAACATACAAACCCCAACCATACAAACCAAACAAGTTAATGAACATAAACAATATAAAATATTAATATCTATAACGCAAATATTCTTTTTATGATAAAGTTTTACCTTCGGGAACACGATAATTTCGTTTTTTTTTCCTCGAAATATTGAACAATACTGTTCTGCAGTGTTGCCATTTGTCTTCTTATTATAGGGGACAAAATTTTTTTACGGAGAATTATTCTGTCTTTACTGAACGTTGTTAGCAAAACTGAATAGTAAAGGCAAACCAAACTTTTTTCACTCTTTCCCTAACTAGTTTGCTATAAAAAAATATTTTTTATTCAAAATTTATAAACGCAGTCGAATGGTGCGACGAATTATGTGACCTGACTTTCGGTCAATGCAGACCCTGCAGTGTTAAAAGTTTCAATTTTAAAGCCCATTATCTCCCAATCTAAATAGTCGACTGTTCTGAAATTTCACTCAAACGTGCGTAATGATATGATCAATGTCTGGTGAAAATTTGAACAAAATCCACAGAAATCAACAGCGCGCGGTCGTTCTCCCTTAAGATCGTGGATCTCCAACGAGGATACAAAAAACCGTTTGTACGATTCTCGCAATCTAAATCGGCAAAAAAATTATGATTGTTAAAAAAACACTCAACTTTCGTTGCATTCCAACGACGCAAACTTCAACATCGTACACCTTACTATGATAAGTGAGAACACGCATACAATTCGTCCACACCTTGTTACTGTTGCCTCGTTCGATTGAACCGCCGAGCAACGAACTTTCGCTCTTCCGTTACATCCTAAAATCGACGGCGGACGTCCATTCGTTCACGAATGCAACACGCAGCATCCCACGGAAAGACGAAAACAAACGGAACTCGTGGCGGCCTCCACGAGTCCACACCTGTAGGCCGCCTTCGCACACGAGCAACGTTGCACCCTTATCGATTAGCGAACCCGGCAGGAATACGAGCAACAAGAAAAACAGCCTTCGCAAAATCACTCATATTCCTAAATACCATTGTTCGATCTTTCGCTCATTTTATTCGATATTGTCGATTTGTGCCTTCATCAACACATCATCCGAAACAATCAAACGAACAATCGCACGACGAAACACAATATGCAACACGCTCTACCACGACCAACCCTTCCAACTTATCGTTGCACATTGTTGCATCGCTGCTTCTCGTCGCAGGCTCAATAAATCGCCAAATACTCGACGAAAAAAAAATCGCCAAAAGACGAGTCGAGAAAGAAAAATAAAAAAGTTATTCTACAGTTCACAATTGGCGTAACCGCTGATGCACAAGCGTAATCACGATATTACCCGTTCAATCGTACGCATCGAGTTATCCATCGTTTCGCGCACCTCACCTACAGCGTTGTTGCCTCGCGGTCACTTAATAACACACTGATGCTGTGCGGTCCGTTCCTCCGCTGGCTTTTCGCGCTGCTGCGCACAAAAATACAAATATACACGTATACGTTGATACGCACACATACCGGCGCGCGCATGCACACCCACACACGGGGATACGCACGAGCGGGCTTACGGTTAGACGCGTGTGCACGTCGCGTGCACACGCATAGACACAGGTGTGTGTTGCGAGTTTGCGGTGAGCAATTGCGAGGCTGACAGCTCGCAAGAGCGCGGTATCTCCGCGAGGAACGAAGGCCGACGAGGAAAATTGGGGAAAATTGGAAATGAGGATGATTTTGTTATCGCGAAATTGCGAAGAGACGAAGAACCCGAAGGCTTGAAAACAATTTATTTGTTTTTCGGACTTCTTTTTTTTTAACGCCTTTTTTCGAGCGTCGAATGGATCCGGGACGAAAGTGACACAGCTGCAGAGTGTAACGACGACTTTCACGCGTCGTACGCGGGGGTGTCGCCCCTCGTAAGGGTACAAGTGGGAAAGGGAAAGAGAGGAGAGCGAAAAAACAGGAAGACTGATCTATGCTGTACTTTCCTCTCTTTGTCGCATTATCGGACGTGCACGTGGTGAGGTGACAGTCCAAGCCGTACATGCATATGCATATATATATACACACACACACACACACACACACACACACACACACACACACACACACACACACACACACACACACACACACACACACACACACACACACATATATATATATATATATATGTATATACATATATATATGAGGGTGATTCGTTTCAGGGTAACTTTTTTTTTTGACCCATCGTGCCCGAAAACCTTTAGTTGGTACCCAAAAACGAAGTTTCGTGAAAGGGGGGTGTTGTCAAAAAATATTTAGAGGTCGCGAATCAAAATTGAAGGTTTCCCATTTGATTAACATTGAAAAAAATGTTTTTCTCATTATTAGTGTTACCATTCCGCGAATTTTGATATCGCGATATTTTCCAAGTGGGTTCTCATAGGAAATATGACACTTTACAATAAAGTTCATTGAGCCATGTCCGTAAATTCAACCGTTTCAGCGGTATCATTATTTCAAGTGAACATTGTATGAAAATATCTATTCAAACGGCTGTAACGCCTAAGCTATTAGATATATCGAAAAAAATTCAGATGAGAACTTTGTAGAGAAAGTAATTTTCTACAAAAAAGTCTTATAAGCCGAGCCCGAAAATTCAACTCTTTCTCAGCTATAGGTGGATGAAGTAAAATAAACAGATTCTTTTTTTTAAACAGAAAAAAATCTGTTTATTTTACTTCATCCACCTATAGCTGAGAAAGAGTTGAATTTACGGGCTCGGCTTATAAGACTTTTTTGTAGCAAATTACTTTCTCTACATAGTTCTCATTTGAGTTTTTTTCGATATATCTAATAGCTTAGGCGTTACAGCCGTTTGAATAGATATTTTGCACAATATTCACTTGAAATAATTATGCCGCTGAAACGGTTGAATTTACGGCCATGGCTCAATGAACTTTATTGTGTAGTATCATATTTGCTATGAGAATCCACTTGGAAAATATCGCAACACAAAATTCGCGGAATGGTAACACTAATAATGAGAAAAACATTTTTTTCAATGTTAATCAAATGGGAAACCTTCAATTTTAATTCGCGACCTCTAAATATTTTTTGACAGCACCCCCCTTTCACGAAAGTTCGTTTTTAGGTACCAACTAAAGGTTTTCGGGCACGATGAGTAAAAAAAAAGTATATATATATATATAATTGAAACATTTGATATTGTATAAATTATAATTAAATGTGTAATTATAATATATATTATATATACATACACTACCAGCCAAAAGATTTCGGACAGATAATTGTAAAATTATATTATAATAATATAATTCATTTTACAACGCTATATCGTATCTTCGTAAAATAATAAACGAAATGAATTATATTATTATAACATCCTTCGAAATTATCCAGTGATCGAAAGTTTTGCAATTATCTGAAGTGTTCGAAAACTTTTGGCCGGTAGTGTATGTGAAAATATTGAAATATATAGATACGTGTGTTTGTTCGTGTTTTCTCAAGATTTTTGTAAACAGACACCATCTATATTTAGGATGAGCTATCATGCACAGAAACTCAATAAAGCATTCGATTTTTTTCGTAGGATAATTGGAAAAACACGACGTGTACAAAAACTTTTTCACCCATATATATATTCCATGTAACTATAGATATATAATATTTCATTAACATTATATATATTATAATTGCACATTTAATTATAATTTATATAATATATAATATTATTTATATATAAACTATTATATACATATATATATATTTTTTAAATATATAGATACGTGTACATAATATGTTCGTAGAGCGCGTTCGACGTTCGAGGCCGTTCAATGCCCAAGAGCAGGACAAAAGGGTACGCAAGGAGGGGGAGGCGGAAGAAGCGAAGAGAAGGGTGGCCGTGAGAGGTTACAACCCGAGTGAGGGGTGACCGGTGCCACCACCTTACACGAGAAAAATCGTTTCTATATATATATTGTATATAACATATATATATATATAAAGACAGGTGTATATGTAAGTAAGTTTCGGGGATACACCCGCAAGCTCGACCCCAACCATACAAGCACAACCAGCAAGTTCCCTCAATTCCTGTCCCACTCGCTCTTTATCTCGGTTGTATGCGCCGTCGTCGCGTATTGACGTTGACGACGGCCGAGGCCCGACTGACGAGAGAAGCGATTCTTCTCTCTCGCGCGCCCGTGATTCCGCACGAGAAGCGCGCCGTCCGCGTACAGCCTACCAGCCCAGTGACGTAGCATCCGGAAAACGCGACTTCGACGAGGGTGGGTGGGCCGAGGCATGGATTTTCCGGGTTCCGCCGACGGGGCGACGTCGCAGTGCCGTCGCAAAACGCGGGTATACGTATACGCGATGCATTGAGAGAAAAGTCCATAATATTTACAAAAAATGCCCATGGTGAGAGAGGGCATAGTAAAATTCCGTATTGTTCATTGACACCGCAATGAGAAAAAAAACCAATTGAATAAAAAAAAATACATTGGTTGACCCAAATGAATGTCTGATCACGGAGTGCCGCCGATGTATGAGATTGTTAGAAAGCTATAAAATATTGGGAAATGTGATTGATTTTAATAACATATTATTTTCTTTGAAAATCTCTTCTGTTCTCTCCATATCTCCATTATCCTTGAAATAAAATGATAATCTATTGAAATCATTCTATGTACAATCGGCAGACGTATGGATGAAATAATTAGGGGATTGCTACAACCATTTTTATTGCGTATAAAAATGTAATCAATAGAATGGATTATTTCTTTATTACATCAAAACGAATGTGCCATTAGACGTAACATTTTCGTACTCCGTACAATATAAAAAGTGCAATATCATGCAATTAGTATGAGATAGAGAATATCATGATTGAAATATCAACAATATGGATCCGAAATAATGGTATTTTTTTGCCACAAAGTACAGGTGTTATCTGTAGCAACGCATTTAGTCTACGGTAGAAAAAAATATAATATTCGATGAAATAAATGTTCATTGCAATCAAAGGAATATATTAATAATTGAAAGTTTTTCAATTTATTTTAAATCTTAAATAAAAATATCCAAGGAGAGAATATCAGATATTCAGCTGATAAGAACAGATACTATACTTTGGATCTTAGCCACAGGCCAAGAAGCGATACTCTTTAGAGTTTCGCCGGCGTTTGAGTAGATTTTCGGTTCACGCTACGCTCACGAGAAACGAGCGCGCGTGCGGCTTCTAGCGGTTACTCCGAGAACTACGGGTTTCCTCACACCTACAATTTCGGTGGCGCTGCGCCATAATTTGGTTGAATTTTTTCAACCAAATGCGCAAGAAACAAATTTTATTTTCGCATAATTTTTTAACCAATTCAGACATTTGCTTAATATTTTTTTATCAAAATAAAATATTAATATTTTAACGAATAATGTACTTGAAAATCAACGTCGGATATGGTGAAAAAAATAAAATAACATATTTACTCAATAGAAATTTTATCTGAATCAAACCAGCGAAATTCAATTTTTCTTGTGTACTCAAATCAACAATGTTCATGTTATGAATTGAAACGCTTTTTTTGTTCGTTGCAGAAAATGCATTCAAAACTATATATTTGTTTGCGATAATTTTTTAGATAGTTTCAATAATGTATTGTTCTCGGCTAACAATATATCTTTTGAACGAAAAAAAATATTAATTTTATCATATTATTAAAGTCAATGGCATTTTGTTTGGACTAATGAATCCGATTATTTGCACCAACAATTTTACAATTGAATCAACGAAATTTCATTCAATAACACCAATGATATTGAATCAATGATTTTTTTTCTCAGTGCGCAATCATAATATGGCTAACGCATCTATAAGTGAAAAGTATGTCTAGACGTGCGATTTGGGTGGCGTGTTTGACTATTTGTTATCAACGAAATACTTATTAAGTATTGTAAAAGACTTGACAATATAGATATGGGTAAAACAGTGCTGTAAAAAAATCGGCGCACGAATGAGAAGCTGGCAAACACAACCGGACTTGTCCACACTAACAAGAAAAAGTTGCAAGGTCGATCTTTCCTATTTCGATTAAATTTGGCATGCTTGTAGAATGGGTAAAAATCGGCAACACGTATTTTTTTACATCTGCGGAACTCGATTTTTAAGAGCTGAAACGCACCCTCAAAAATAGGGGTGTTTTTTGTTTTTCGTCGATAACGTTATCGTTCTCATCTGCAATGTATAGTACACGGAAAAATAAACATTGTTGCAATTTGAATTTTTTTCATATCTCGTACCGTTAAAACGGTATTGACGAAAAACGAAAAACACCCCAATTTTCGAGGGTGCGTTTCAACCCATAAAAATCGGGTTCCGGAGATATAAAAAAAATACGTGTCGCCTATTTTTACTCATTCTACAAGCATGCCAAATTTCATCGTAATCGGAGAGACCCATATAGGGTCGCCTGTCGTAACAAAAATGCCAGCATTCAGCCATTAAACGGTTTGCTGATAATCGGCCAATAATTCGTCGACCAGCATTGGGGTACTGTAGGCGGATGAACGGCTTGCCAAATCTATGCCAGCCATTTGTGGGCCAATACTATCGCACCGATAATATGGCGAGCAGCATTGGGGTATCGTAGACGGATGAACGGCTTGCCAGATCTATGCCAGCCATTGGTGGGCCAATACCATCGCACCGATAATATGGCGATCAGCATTGGAGATCGTAGGCGGATGAACGGCTTGCCAGATCTATTCCAGCCATTGATGGTTTGTTTTTGGGCGTTTTGCAAATGCAGGTCGTTAAACTGTAACACGTAAAAACAAGGTATAAGGTTTGGAAAAGCATATCCCACTGATGAAGCTGAAATGTTGCACCGACCTTCTTTTCAATATTTTAAGAGAACCTTTAAAAGGATATTGGCGACTAGCAATAGTTTTCGATATATCGTATATTGAAAGTTATTTATTGTATTGCGCTTCTACTATATTAAATAAACCCAAACAAACCCATCCCACATGGCAAGTGATATGCACATACGGGCGAGCACTGTTTGCCAGGAAGCAGCGCGGCCGGAGGAGTGGGGGGTATCTATCGGATATATAGATATACTCGTATGGCGTGAAATAATAAACTTTACAATGCGATATATCGAAAACTATTGCTAGTCGCCAAAAATCCGTTAACGGTTTCTCTTAGGATAATGAGAGGAAGTTCGGTGCAAAATTTCAGCTCGATCAGAGGAGTATGCTTTTCGGAACTTCACCCAAAACGAGCGAGTTATTTTTGCAGCCTAAATGGACCGAAAAAGTTGTCGGTAAACTTTAATGTCACGAATAAAATTATCGGTATAAAAGTAAGGAACGAACAAACGATGGATTCTGTAAGTGTTAGAATGGCTAAGTGGGTAGGGCGCTCGACACTAGAACGAAAGGCGCAGGTTCGACCCGGATGAAAGGTAAAAACTTGAACAACGCAGAAAGCGTTTTTAATGCAATTATTCTATGTACATGGACATAAGTAAAGCATAAGAAAACAAAAAAGATACTACTAGAATTTTTATATTCATAATTCGTGAATTTTTTGTTTTTCATTTCCGGCAGAAGATCCGGCAGCCGTTGCTGGGCCAAAGTGGGCGTATGATAGTTGGCCAAGTCTTAGCAGCCATTCATGGTTTACATTACCAACCATGCATGGTGCGGATCTGGCCCGTTTATATAGCCATTACCGCGCCATCGTTTGTTCTCTGGCAACCAGCCGTGGGCCATTACTGTGCCGATTGTAAAACCCTACTTAGGGTGTATCACATAAAATGGTATAAATTACTATAAGTTTAGTCACAAATCACGAGCATCGTTTTCACTTCATGTACATATATTTTAGTCCTATTCACTATTAAAACCTTAGGAGAGTACATTTTTTTATAGTGTCAGGGAATATTCATTTTATGAAAATCTACTATATTACATAGTATTGAACAATGAACGTATGCTTGTAAGGTTAATGGTCGCTAGTAAGGAAGAGATCAATAAGGTTAAATTGCGGTTGATACGTGTGCATAATTAATGCAACTGCGAAAATATCAATAAGCAGTACTATACTTTTGGCAGTAACCTATGTCTATAAAATATTATTGTCCCCTCAGGGAAATATAAAATATGGTTTAAACATGCTTGAAAACACCATACATTTCTCTCACTGAGTGACGATTTTATTTTTTCGCTCGTTTCGTTTCGAAGTACTTGAAAACGCAGGTAAAATTTGACGGCCAATTATTTCACCCTCGTTTGTGAAACGGGAAAAGCGAAAACAGGAACGAGCAGACAGTCTGAATTTACCGGTGGCAGTGCATTTCGTACGCACTCTCGCCGATAAGCGTTGGATTTTTTTTTGGTCCTAGTGGGATGAAAATGAAAATGGATAAGGTTGAAGTGGAGGGATGCCAAGCTCGAGTTGTTTCGAAATTCGAATATCTCGGTTTTAAACGGCGGGACGTGAAACAGGCAATGTAGGTAATGATACCTCGTGGCAACGAGACAGTTTTAAATTATAACGACTAGGTAGAGAGAGCACGGAGGGGCAGGCGAGCGGAAAAGGTTCAGACACAAAAATGAAATGGTTCAGCCGAGTTTATTTTTTATTGCTGAGGTATTTACGGAATAAAAAAGCAGATATAACGGACTTGCCGTCTACGTTGCCTGGCGCCTGGAATTACCTGTACGCCAATTCTCTTCCCTTCCGCACTCTACTTGCAATCCACGCTACTTCCAAACCTACTTGAGGTAATCAGAAAAGAGACGGATGATACGGAAATTCTTCATTTACCTTTGAGTATAATTTGCCGAGGAAAAAAACAAATCTTTATATATCATGCAACATGAAACACAGAGAGGACCAACGAGAAAAATTCTTGGGCAGTTGAACTGAAATTTCAGATCAGTGAGAAACATCATTGATACTCTACGGTAATTGAGGGAGGGTGACGGGTCGAAGCAAGACCGTTTTTCCGAATTTTCTTTGTCTACCAGATAATTTATTTGAGATTTGAAAAAAAATATATGTTATTTAACACACACTGAACTTCTTTCAGGTCAATTTTTATGTTTAAAAAATTTATAATTAACAACGTTATTGAGGTATAATAAAGCCTCAGTATAAGAAATGTGGTCCGACGGCCAGATCGATAACTTGACAATGGTTGAGCTGGAAAACAAAAATAACAAAGTTTTATGATCTATATAAATGTATTTCTCGTCGCACATAGCCGGTTAAAAAGCAATAAAAAAATGAAGGATTTTTAAAAACAGTGTAATTTTGGAGAAATTTTTACTTATATTCGGGGACTTAAGGGGTTACCCCCACTTGCGATTTTGAAAAAATCGATTTTTTTATTGCATTTTTTTGAAGTATAAGTATCTGAGAATATGTCCTGAAAATTTCAAGTCGACCCGAACAAAATTGACTGAGATATGAGCGTTGAAAGAGAAGAATCCGTTGTGAAATTGAAACTTTAAACGCGTTTTTCATAAAATGGCATTTCTGAAGTCGGTGACCAAGATTACTCGAACACTAATGAACCGATCTTCTTGAAATTTTGCAGGCTTATTAATACATAAAAATGTAGTCTTTAATCGTTCGATTTTTTTTTCGAAAAAAATGGCCGTTTTATAGCCAATAAACGGCCGTTTTTTTTTCGTTAAAATCGAACCATTAACTTTGACTGTCCGCCATTTTGTGAAAAATGAATATTTTTTAAAATCCTTCGATTAAAGACTAGTTTATACTTATATTTGACTAAATCCATCCGCATTTTTTTTTCAGATGATCCACTTCGCCGCGATGTTGGTCACCGCAAACCGTGTATATGAAAACATTACTTCATTGACGGCCATTTGCCTAAACAATGTAATATTTTTCAATAAAAAAATTACTGAAAGTTCTTCAAGATGTGTTCTTTAAGATGGTATATTGATCGATTAAAAAAGTTTTGTAGTTTTCTTTAAAAAAATGCATGAAAAAGGCCTTTTTTGCGCTACAAGTGGGGGTAACGCCTTAAAAATGACTGAATTTCAGAGAAAAAAAACGGGTACGTGTAACGATAGCTACTGCAATTGTGGAAATTTCATTTTTTGAAAATTGATCATCGGACAATTGTAGCTAAAGTTATGATTCCGGTCAGTTCAAAAAGTCGTGTCGGAAAAACGCGATTGAAAGTTTTAGTATACGCAAATCGTTGCGCTACATGAAATCGTCTGTAACTTGGTCAAATTTCGATATTTTAACTTGACAATATTTACACATATTCGTCAATGTGTGTACTTTGCGAAAATGCAAAAAAAAATCGACTTTTACCCGTCAGAATGGTGTGCCGCTTTCATAACACTTCTTTCTGTTTGTGTTAATTTGAACTCTTTATTTTTGTGTTAATTTTAACAACTGCCTATTTGTGATAAAAAGCTTGTCGTTAATATTAGAATTGTCAACGTGTTATGTACGTAATTAGTGCCGAGGGGATTTCTCAGTTCGATATTATACTGCCCGGGCACTCCACAATTTCATTATAGCCGTTTCCCTCGTTTCGAAGAGCTCTTGAAGCTCAGAGTCGTATCTATGATTTCTCGCTTAATTTAATTCGGACTGACCGACTATACTTCCTACTGCTTGAAATATCATTGTAGCGTTGTATTGCTACCACCCGATTCTGTCTACGTCGACTAATTATGCCCAGAATAAGTCATGCCGATTGCTTCATCTTGGTTACTCAGTCCGATGTTTCGCATTTTTGTAATGCATCTGTGAGCTTACACTTAGCTTGCGAATAATAGGAAAAATGTGATTTAAAAAACCATTATTTTTATTTTGCTGGAGGGTTGATAATTGTTTATAATTATATAAAACCATTATTTTTCTGGAGGGTTGATAATCAATATCAACCCTCCAGCAGAATAATGGTTTTTTAATCACAAAATCTCTATATTTCGAATAAGAAGAAGCCAAAAAGCAGTATTTAGTTGAATTTATGTAAATGATAGGCACGAAAAGAAATTCAATCTTCGTCGTAGACCGAATCTTTATTTTCTTTTCTGACCAGCATTTCAAAAGAAAGGAAATACATGGTGTCGATGTTTGCATCGTTGGAATGCAACGAAAATTCGTTTTTATGTATTTGATTCCGCATTTTTATTATTTGCCAAAATTATATTTTTTTGTAGATTTAGATTTTGGACCTCTGCTTTAACAACATAAGAAAGTGTTGCGCAATTTTCGTAGCGCAGTTCTGCCAAAGAACTGTGAGCAATGGAAAAAACTTAATTCTCGTTGCATTCCAGAGATGCAAACTTCAATCTCATGGAAATACTGTGCTGCCTTTATTTTCTGTTACTTCCAGTGGCTCTGAATTTTCCTTATAGAGTTCTAGCATGGACAAAGCCAAAATTGGGGGCCGGGTTGAAATTCCGAACTTTGAATGATCAGAACGCTCAAAACTCCGAAAGCATACTACCCCGAAAGATCAAAACTCCGACGGAATTTTACCCCAAAGACCAAAACTCCAAAAATCTGAACGGGGCGGGGTTGAAACTCCGAACGTTGAATAATCAGAACGCCCCAAACTCCGAAAGAATTTTACACGAAAGAACAAAACTCCCAAAATCTGAACACCGTCAAAATAATTCGGCTATGGGAGTTTTAAAAGTTTCAAAATTTTCAATAAATCGACGAATTGTTTCAAGATTTCTTTTTATTAGGAAGTGATTTTACGTCAATTTTGAAATTTGTCTAGACAATGTTATACGTTCTACATCATTTACAGTCACCTGTGTAGACTTTCGCTGGCATCATCTTGTCGAACCTTGTAATTTCGGAACATTAAAATTAGGAATTTTAAACCGTCGGTACATTCAAAGTTCGGAATTTCAACCCAGCCCCCGTGTCAAGATCATGCCGGCGAAAGTCTACACAGTTGACTGTAAATGATGTAGAACGTGTAACATTGGCTAGACAAATTGCAAAATAGACGCAGAACACTTCTTTTTAAAAAATGTTTGCAATAACTCGTCGATTTTTCGAAAATTTTTAAACTTTTAACACTTCCATAGCCGAATTATTTTGACGGTGTTCAGATTTTCGGAGTTTTGGTATTTCGTGTAAAGTTCTTTCGGAGTTTTGATCTTTCGGGGTAGTATTCTTTCGGCGTTTTGAACGTTCTGATCGTTCAAAATTCGGCACTTCAACCCGGCCCCATGTTGAATTTCGGAATATTAAAATTCGGAACTTCAAACCGTCGGAGCATTCAAGGTTAGGAATTTCTCCCCAGCTCCCAAAATTGTGTCTTGTATGTAAAATGGCAAAAAATATCGCTGGTCAGTAGACAGGAATTGAGACTTCGAAAAATTAATTAATTAACTATATTTGTATACTTTTCTAGAATATCGCATCGGGAACTAAAATGTCATGCTTTAGATTGACTATGAACTTTAATCATACTAGTGAAAACAGAGAGCGAAGAGAAAGTACATGCACAGTAATTTCTTGTTTGAAATAACTAGTCATGAATATTTTATTTTCTTACGAGAGAGTTGAAAACATTAAAACGGTTTTAACGACTTAGTACGAAATTCTTTTTACTGGTTTTTCATTTAGATTATTATCGTGGGCACACGAGGAAAGAAAATGGTCATCTTTTTCAATGTGATCGCAAATCGAGGCCCTTTTGAGAATACGTTTTGTTTTTTTAGAAGAATACTTCTAGTACGTCTGCCTGTCGTAGGGATGATCTATGGAGGAATGAAACGTGCCATTAGCCAGAGAAATTTTATTCGCTTACTTCCATAAAAAACTGATTTTTTTTGCCTCTGCACAACGCACACGAAAAAAACGTTATTGCCAATAGTCACATCTGTGGAGTCTCACATATATATTTAAGGGGTTAAACTACTATGAAAATGACGAACGCTCGTTCGTCTGCTAGTAAAACTGCTAGTAAAAGATTAAACGTGTTTTTCTCAAAATTAGGTTTTTGAAAACGAAATTTCGCACACTTATTCAGTATAATATTAGTTCTGACTTCAGGCGTTACCCCCACTTGTAGCGCAAAAAAAGGCCTTTTTCATGAATTTTTTTAAAGAAAACTACAAAACTTTTTTAATCGATCAATATACCATCTTAAAGAACACATCTTGAAGAACTTCCAGTAATTTTTTTATTGAAAAATATTACATTGTTTAGTGGCAAATGGCCGTCAATGAAATAATGTTTTTATATACACGGTTTGCGGTGACCAACATTGCGGCGAAGTGGATCATCTGAAAAAAAAATGCGGATGGATTTAATCAAATATAAGTATAAACTAGTCTTTAATCGAAGGATTTTAAAAAATATTCATTTTTCACAAAATGGCGGACGGTCAAAGTTAATGGTTCGATTTTAACGAAAAAAAACGGCCGTTTTTTGGCTATAAAACGGCCATTTTTTTCGAAAAAAAAATCGAACGATTAAAGACTACATTTTTATGTATTAAATAAGCCTGCAAAATTTCAAGAAGATTGGTTCATTAGTGTTCGAGTAATCTTGGTCACCGACTTCAGAAATGCCATTTTGAGAAAAACGCGTTTAAAGTTTCAATTTCAGTTTACACGAAGAAAATATTTTTTTTGTAAACTTACATAGAGTCATCTATTCCGGGCATCAAAAAAAAACTGCACTTCAAATTACACTTCAAAAAAATGCAATAAAAAACATCGATTTTTTCAAAATCGCAAGTGGGCGTAGCCCCTTGAACAACGTTTTTCTTTTAACATTTTTTATTCATTAGATATTAACAATAATGATGTCATTTTTCCTCGAAAAAACGACAAAAAGAATCAAAATTTGTTTTCTTCTTGATTGAAACACGATAACAAAAAAAGACTCAGTCATGTCTTAGCCAATATTATCTATTTTAAGAAAAAACTGTTTTTTTTTCTTTCTCATCAACCGGGTGACCAAAATCAAGTACACCGCTGAGCCCGTCACGTTCTAAGGTCCTTCACGAGATTGTTCATAACTTTTGTAATTATTAATTTTTTTAAATGAAATTTAGTACACAACTTCGTTACTGTACATACAAATAAATATCCAAACGATTTTTCAATCAACTCACTATGTTTAAACATTCAATAAATAGTTTAATTCATTTTCATATTCTAACACCAACGCAACGTGGTTCGTTCATAAGCTGAAACGTTACTAATTAGCCGTTAGCACAAAATACCCTTTGTCTCTACATCCCATATTGTTACCGCGAAAGTTTAATTCTTCGTGTCCATTTCTATGACAGTCGACAAAATTTATACATGATAAATTATGAAAAAAATGCTATTTGTAACGTCAGAAAACATTTTTCAACGTAATGACAGCCGCGAGAAGACATCCCGGAGCGAAAAAACATATACGAGCCACAGAGAAATATAGAAACGGGAAAGAAGCGGGAGAGAGGTCAGAGGCAGGGAGCCTACGATTGAATAATTACAAGTGTCGCTCTCCGAGCTGTTGGCGGAATTGAAGCAGCTATGTGCATCAAGATACTTGCGTAACAATGTGCAACTGACGAACGTCCATCGTGTACAGTCCGAAGCAAAAATGCGATTGCATGCGATAATTTCATATACATTGTGTGATGCTCGATTGGGTATGAAAGACTGTAGGGCTTATATTTGTATGGAGTTCGTCTCTTCGGATTAATGAATGTAGGTACGAGCTCGATGTCATGTCGAGAATCAAGAGTTATTTGTATACGAGATTCATGGCCGTGGTGAATGGATTTTTCAATCCATATCCCTAAATTCGACCCTTTGTATGCACGTGATTGAAATTCGATGACATCGAAATCGCATCAATTTCGCGACTGTATTGAAATAAATGCTTTTTCATGCGGAATAGGACCAAAGCCGCGCGAAAAATCGAATATCCCGTTCAATTTCTTCCCGGACATCGTAATTATTGTTTCGTCGTAGTTCGTCATGATGGACGCAAGTGTGCACGCAGCTACATTGGCGGGGTCACTGCATGTTCTTTGATCATGTCACGTGGTCGTTCCTTCGAATTGTTCTTTCAATCAGGTTCGCACGCGACATCGCGTGTCTTATTATCACACCACTGTGTAGCACTAACTATATATCACTTTTTTCAACCCCAAAGGAACAGAAAATTTTGTGAAAAATTCAACGCCCCACGTGAACTTGGCACCATTGATTACAGTCTAAAACACACATTCATTTTTGTTCGTATACGTTCCAACTTGCCCGGCATTCATCCAAGTTACAAGTCCGGACAACTATCCAATTAAAAATCATACATCGTCCGAGCACAATTTCCTGCCCGAATGATAGAAAAATATGGCATTGCAGTTTGCATCGTTGGGATGCAACGGAAATTCTTCTTTATTTTTTCATTTCTCTATTCTTATCACTATCTGAACCAGTTTTCCACCCTTCGCTGTCCGGGTCTCGACCACGGAAGGTGGAAAACTGGACCGCCAAAAAAAACTTTTACAACTTTAATTAACTCATTCTGTGTGCGATTCTCAAGACGTCAAGTTTAATTCAAACCGAGCTCAAATAAAAAAAATAATAGTTCGGAAATAGACTCTATTTCTATAAAACCACAGCTGTCATATTTGGAGTCGTCAATATAACTCGATTTTAGTGGGATAATAAAAAATAATTCATAAGGTAAGACATCTATCCTACTTAATTCTAAATCTGGCAGTTTTGTGTACTTTGCAAGAAAAAGCGTGACCTTAAATGTGGTTACTATGTTCTGGCGCGGAGAATTTTGGGGAAAACATGTTTCAGAAAAGTATGCAAATGGCAAAAAATGGCTCCCAACCTGGCAACTATGTTTGGCTCGATATATATATGTGACGCATCTTTCTCAAAAATGAATTTTTTGAAAAATAAATATCTTTCAAGGTTAACGGACGCCCATCTTGAAGACACTTATCGCATATTCCTCGCGAGAGCGAAACTATAAAAAAAAACTGGCTAAAGATCGGAGGTGTAATTTCTCACATTAAGAACCAATGTAAAGTATAATATTTTTAAGAGAAAAATATAAATAGAATCCAATGATATGTGTTTCAATAAAGCACATTCTTTTTGAGAATTAATAATAACCTGCTCGCTGTACTTGATATTTGCAGTTTTTTTTTCTCTGTACCTCAATAAAAGATCTCAAAAGTATCCGGACCCCACTAGAAAATACTTGCTGACCCCTGATGAAAACTTTTTTTTCCAGTTTAGGTTAAGGAACCCTAATATGGATTTTCAAAAATGTTCCAGTAATTTTTGTAGCATAGACGGGCTGAAAAAAATGTATTCATACTTCTCACTTCAGACGCTAAAAAAGGCTATTTTCATGAATTTTTTTGATAGGTTTATATTATAGATATTGATATAAAAGTTGTTATACTTAATGCATACACTTTTGAAATACATTTAAAAATGTTTTAATGTATTTATGTAACCCAAATAAACATTAACGGAGACTTTGTCCTTGGAGTGCCATATTTCAGGTGTTTACATTTTATTTTTTTTAAAGGAAACGAGTAAAGCTTTTTGAGTGCGGTTTTTTTTCTTGCTTTTATTCATGATATACAGAACGTTAAAAAAAAATTTTTTTTAAACCAAAATGGCGGCCGTTGCAGCTCCGCGAAAACAGGTCCTCAAATCGCGGGAGGTAAACAGCTGACATCACTGCCCCCTCTTTGTTGATCTGAAACACAAATTCAAAGCATATTATCAATCTGTGACCCTTTGGTCATGGAATGACGGATGGGTTTTTCGTTTAGTACAAATTTCGGAAAATGGCGGCAATTAAAAAAAAATCGAATTTTGCGTTTTTTTCGCGTAAAAAGATAAATAATAAATGTAAAAATGTATCTATCGAAAAAACGATCCGTCATTCCGTGAAGACATATTTTCTGAGTATGCTCTCCAAATTTCAGGTCGATATGTTAATTACAGCGGTCAGGAGAATGCCAGCCATTTTTAAAAACGTGTTTTCGAGAAAAACGCGTTTAAAGTTTTGTAATGTGTTTACACAAATGTGTTTATAATTACCGCTAATCGGCAATGCCCGGTCCATAGAGGCATCCCTCCTCTTCTTCTAGCTACTCATGTTGAGCTCAGATTGATTTTTTGAAAATTTCAAGGACAAAGTCTCCCTTAAACGCGTTTTTTTCGAAACAACATTTTTCGATGGCTTGTTGATAAAATCTTCGAAACTACTGAACCGATCCTTATGAAATTTTAACCACATATGTTTCACGACTATAGCTATAGCGCATATCAAGGTTTTTTTTAATTTTGATATTTAGTACTGTTTTTGCCAAAAACGGTGAAAAAAAACGTTTTTTTTAAATGCCCGCCATTTTGTTTTTTTTTGCATATATCAAAAATCGTATGATGTGTGCTATAGCCATTAACATACTCAATCTAAAACCGTTTGATTTTTTTTGTTTCGGATGATCAATCTCCGAGATTTCATCAACAGCGCAGACCTACAATTTTTTAACTACCATTTACGTCTTTAAATAGTGACTTAAATCAACAAAAAAAAAAAAATCTCAATGTATTTCGAAAGTGCATTGATTAAGTGTAACAACTTTTATATCAATATCTATAATATAAACCAATCAAAAAATTAATGAACATAGCCTTTTTTAGTGTTTAAAGTGAGAAGACCCCTTAACGATTCAAACTTCAATACCATAAAAAATATCAATGTGTAAATCGATTAACGAAAATAAAAAGAACATTATTATGGTGATGTGCAATTGAGCACATTTATGAATTCCCTTATTCACTTTTCATGAATTATAGAATGCGAAGGAAAAAAACGTTCCAACGTAGTTTGACGCTATTCTACCAGAACAAGACGAAATTGAAGACTTTTTTCACGAATGAAAGGGCCTTCAAAGAAATTGCGCACAGAATACTACTGTTCGCAATTTGTCTGAATGGGAGACGCGTCCTTTACCGAAAAAACAAAATTGTTCCGTCAAATTGTACATCTTCATCGACCCGGAGAAATATCAATAAAAAAAGAGATAGGTATTACCGTCTTTGTCTTTTTTTGCAACCTAGGCAAAAATAGCAAATATCTTGTCACCAAAGATGCTACAGATACGTTGAATCCATAGTCCCCCAAACTACTCTTGTTATTTCTCGGAGGGAGGTCTCGGCCCTTGAAGATAAAACTGAAAATATACACGAGGGCACCTATACACACAACTGTCAGTGTGTGTGCGTGTGCATTACCAGCCAATGGAACATCATCAACGGCGAGTATGCTTAATTATATTTTATTCACAAACGGATGTTCAAATAACACCACGTTAGCCTCATTATTCTGTTTGTCTACCCCTTAACGTCACTGGTCGTATATTGCGAGGCGACAATGTGCAGGCAGCGCGTACTTACGAACGAACGCTTCTGCAAACCCGACATACACCTACCATACGAATACCAGACACTTCGACGTTCTGATAATGAAGAAAAAAAGTCATGCCCCCGAGAAAAGAAGTCATACCCCGAAACTTCAAAGGATGTTGAAGCTTGCATCGTTGGAATGTACCCGACTGGAAATTTTGATCCGACAGTCTGAAGACTGATCCGGCCGCTATCAAGCTGCGACCCGGAATCCCCTAGTACGGCACGCCTGATCAGTGCCGGATGTCGACCGGATCAGTGGAACGGTAGTTCGCTAATGAAGATTTTGAGGTTAAGTTTCATTGACGTCTGCGATATAATTGTTATACATGGACGTCATTTTTTTCTATGTACAAAGTGTTTTAGTGAAAAAAAAAACTACAAGCTGGTGTACAATTTTGTTTCCGACTAGAAATTTCGATCCGGCAGCCTAAAAACTGATCAGGCCGTTATCAAGCTGCGGTCCGGAATACCGCAGTACGGCACGCCTGATCTGTGCCGGATGATGACCGGATCGGTGGAACGGTAGTTCGCGAATCAAGATTTTGAGGTTAGTTTTCATTGACGTTTACGATATAAAGAGCATAAATTCGAATAATCTTCACTTTTCCAGCAGGTAACAAACATGGATTGATTGTTTATACACAAACCGTTTTATTGAAAAAAAAACTATAAGCTCGGGATACAAATTTGTTACTCCCGTACGACGGGGTTCCTCTCATCCGGTGGACATACGGCATAGATCAGGCGTGCATTCCGGACCGCAACTTGATCTGATCCGTGTTGAGGCTGTCATATTATTATTATTGTAGTCTTGGCGGAATACAGGGTGTCCCAGAACTGAATGCGTTCCCTGAAATGAGGGGTTGGGTGTGAAATTCTGAGTCGATTGATATAAGTATGTGTGGGTCTCAGATAAACGCCTGAATTATTATTAATTTTTAAAAGCGGGCCAATCAGTACGCTGACTTATCCGGCGGACGTGATTGGCCCACTTTTAAAAATTAATAATAATTCAGGACTTCATCTGAGGCCCACACATGCTTATATCAATCTACTCAGAATTTCACCCCCAACCCCCTATTTCAGGGAACGCATTCAGTTCTGGGACACCCTGTATACACGGGGATATTTTTTTATCAATTGCGAAGTGATTTACGAAGTGATCGAAAGGTACAAAGCCGTTAAAAACATTCAGGGAAAGAAAGTTTTCGCGCGGACACTTCTTTTCTTTCGAAGTTTTCGAAGCTTTCTTTGAAGAATTACAGTGTGTGTAAATTTCGTAAATTTATATCGGTTTATGCCTACTCCAATGGCCACATAGAGAATTATTAGCATTTTTCTTTTTTGTTTTTGATTTAGCTAAACTTATAAGAAAATATGAGGTAACTTATCATCCCATTTATTGGAAAGACATTGAAAAATCGCTGGAAAAAATGTTCAATGCCGCGAAAGATTGGAACGGTGCGTGCCCAGCGAAGGCGAAGACAGCGAAGGATTAACCGAAGAACTAAAACGACATGATTTAATAACGTATCATTCAAACTATTCTTAATCGAACAACTAAAGGTGACTGACTAATATCTACTTATAAATATTTATATCTATAAATATCTATACTATTAAAATAGAAATACAAGTGAATTTGCTATTGTTTTCGAAATTATTATGCGCTAATATAAGACCAACTTCTCCTTTTTCAAGTTGCTTCAAAGAAAAAATGTATACAAAGGAACAATGAACATAAATTTGAAGTTTGCATCGTGGGAATGCAACGTTTTCTTCTTCACTTTTCATTCATTTATTTTTATCATCATCAAAAGGTAATCAATCAAATCAATAAAATTAAGTTTTATTTTCACAACTTTAAAAAAAGTTTTTTACAAAATCATCAACGGAAGCCTTTTTTGCAAATTGAGGTCGTAAAATTCTAATGAGAATACGTAAAAACGTGTGACTTATTTTTACAGCCTAAATGGGGAAAAAATTCACCGGTAAAAACAATAATTATTGTATGTATAATCAAATTATTGCCATTCTTTAGAATTATTGACATTAATTATACCCAGATAGACACTTCTATGAGGCATAGAAAATCACACCGCTATGTGTCCCTTATGAGTGCTCTCCTTTAAGTCATATTTGCATCACATGATGATTCCCAATAACAAATCAAAATGAAGAAAAGTTGTTCTCACGCGAGTATGCATGCAATGAATTCATCAGCACAAGCAAAATCCGCTCACGAATATCCAACAATAAGTGAGTGCATATGGAGCTCAAATGGGGTTCACGGCGTGAAGAAATTGTAGTGCTCCTTTGGAACTCATATTGGCGGCATGTCTTGACGTAACTATGTTGTGCTTATATGGATATGCTTTATTTATATTTCTGCCTATGTCATAATTGGATTAGAACGTATCCTGCCTCGTTGAATTTTTTACCTACCCTCGGGATTTGAACCTACGTATTCTAATTCTAGAGCTGAGCGCGCCACCTCCTTAGCCATTCTAACACTTGTGTAAACTTTCTTCGTTTCTTTGCCTATTTTTATCATTCTTGATTTTTATCAATATGCATATCGCCCTCATATTGCGCCGTCGAACGTACCACTGAGAAACATGTATATCACCGTTATAGGATGTATCACTGAAAAACACGCATATCGCCGTCACATTACGCTCATGGGATGTATCACTGAGAGATATGCATATGGCCGTTATATTGCGCTCATCAAATGTATCACTGACAACATGCATATCGCCGTCATATTGCGCTCGTCGAATGTATCACTGAGAAAGACGCATATCGCCGTCATATTACTTGCATGGCATGTCTACTACCAGTCCTAACTCAGTGAATTCACCAACAGAAGTCATTGGATGACTTCCATATGACATCAATCAACAAAAATTTATTGTAATATTCAAATTTGCCGGCTTATGAGTTCATGTTGTAGTCAACGGATGATGCATTTTGAAACGACAAATTTGAGTCACGATGTATCCCAAATTCACGATACTGAATGAGCTCATGAAACGTCTTCATCAACGTAAACAAAATTGCGTTCATGTTAAGTACAATTCATGAGAACAGTTAATGCTAATATAGTGATTACACGCCAAAATGTCTACACGTGACTTCAATATGACATAAAATATGGGGATATTAATGGCGGACACTTAAGCACAGCGATATGAGTTTTGTACATTAAAATGTTTTGTACATTCATGATACAAAATCAGTTCATGGCTTTGCATCACAAAATGTAGTCAATGTGCTGTAAAATTTGCTTCATCAATTGTATGCACGGCGTGATAATCATGGCTGTATATCTGGATATTGACATTCTTCAGAATAGAATTAGAATGATAATAATAGGCTAAGAAAAAAAGAAAGCCTACACAAGTGTTAGGATGGCTAAATAGGTAGCGCGCTCAGCTCTAGAATTACAAGACGTAGGTTCAAATCCCGAGTATAGGTGAAAACTTTAACGAGGCAGGATACGTTCTAATCCAATTATCATATAGTCAGAAACATAAATAAAGCATATGGATACTAGCAGAATTTTTTTATTCAAAACTTTTGGATGTTTTTAAGTTTCATTTCAGGCGTAGATACGGCTGCCGTGTCAGGAGCTGAAAAGGTACGGATCAGGTCCGTAACGGCCATCCGCGTCAGGGCCGGGTGCAAAAAGCTTTTCACGCCTGGTAAAGCCCCGATCCGGCGGCTTGTAACGTACCGTGGTACGGAATACGGCATGCTGGATCCGGCCCTAGTCTGACTCGTAGTAAAATTTCTAGTCGGGTAGTGAAATTTAATTTTTTTCTACCAATCATTTCTTCTGCCGACTTAGGTTACGATAATCACCCAAACGGTTTTTCTGATCCTCATTAGAGATCCGCGACTTTCATTTATTTAAAAAATTATAGATCATAATAAAAATGATGGAATGCAAAAAAAATAGACAAGACCTTTGGTTGCTTTCCAACGATGCAAACTTCAACGCCATAACTTCAAAGCAATTTTATTTCGAAGAAACTGTGTTGGCGTTCCTTCAATTCATGTTTGAAACTGTGTTCCTTGAATTCATGTTTGAAATTAAGGAAAATATTCGTATATATTCGTGTCCATTAGGGTCCATTATTCGATGTATTTTTCAACGTACCCTTTTGAACTCGCAAAGCCTCTCGAAAAATCTCTCCCTCGAAATGGATAAAGCTCTTCGTATACTTTCGGAATTCCTAAACTATTCATACGATACACAATTAACTATTTATTCCGCGAACTACAAAACTAACGGAGGGTATATTCGTTTAAGGTGTACATGCTCCTATTGGTCCACACAGGTAACATGAGCTATTTGCACGGATCAGCGTTAATTCGTAGACGCAACTATATTCCATTGCGGCAATTCCTTTAGGATCCGACCCTTCACTAGGAAAACCTCGTTACTTTATTCATCAAGTTTCATCGGGATTTAATGGACTTAGCGTGTTTATCCTAATTTGCATCGTTATATGGAGATGTGAGCCAGGCATACATGCATCGAGAATTGGAACGAACGCCCCAAAAGTTCATCGATGTGGTAATCAGTTCTTCAATTTATGCTTTTTTCTTACGCGATATATCTGTTTTTCATTTTTATCGAGGTAGTCACAAAAATGTATTTAAGGGGTTACCTGGGTTTGAAAATTTCAAAAAATCCATTTTATTTTATTATGTAATAGTACAATATGTCAAGAATATTCTCCCAAAGTTTTAAGTCAATCGAAGTAAAAGTCTAGAAGAGAGGGCCTTTGGGAATTCCCCCCGTTGGGAAAAATCGGCCGGGAGCGACGGAACTATATCGCATGTTTTCTCAAAACACTATATTTGAAGTCGATGGACACGATTTCTCAAAAACGAATGCACCAATCTTATTGATATTTTGCACACTCCTACAAAGTAGCATTGATTAGTGATTGAACGAAGATTTTTTTTGGTTCGATTACAACTAATTTTACAAGGCATTTGTAGTGTAAATTGTACCATAAATTGAATTATTTTGCATACAAGTCTGCCAGAAATTCAAATTTCTATTTTTTCGAAAATCTTTCGTTCAATCACGAGCTATACTAATCTACTATCAGAAAAAAATTGGTTTTTTAATTTTAGATAAAGCTATCATGAGTTATCCTGACCCCCACGATGACACTTATTTTAGGAGTCTCCAGAACCAGGTCCCACCGACTGAATTTCCGAAATTTTTGGATGAAATTGTGAAAAAATATTGTTGATATGTTGCTCGTTTATGTGTTTAAATAAACGAGCAACAACCCTTTGAATAAAATAATGTATGTATTATATTTTGTTTTAAATAGAAAAAATATGCTTGTTTGGCTTCGAAATCCACGTGACCCCTTAAACGAAAGAATCGTACGTGAGTGCACGGATTTTTCATCGTGGAAATCATCAAAGAGTAGAAATCGTTCAGTACCCAGTGCAGAAATTTTCATAGGTAAATCCAATTGGGATTTTCATACTTGTCCCTACTTTCTGTTAGAGATCCAATGGGTCATTGCATTGGACCCCTATACTGGAACACCACGCTTGTATATTGCATTTAAATCAGGATTCTGCATTGAAGTCTAGTATACGAATCCAATTTGAATTCTAAAGGATTCCCACATTATCGAACAGAATGCGACACGATTATTTATGGATCCCATCGCATTCTGTACGTTGAATTTTCTACACAAAATATATGGGTATACAAAAGTAGGGGATCTTGATCAAGTATAAATCACTTTAAAAAGTATATCTTAATAATCGATTTGAATCACACATAATATCGGTGCACTCGTAAACGCTCACGAAACGTGCAGGTTATATTTCAACGCGCCGATTTTTTCCTCGTGACTTTCCACATACTTTCGATTCGAACGTGGGGAGAATTCTGAAACGGCACTTATCTGAGAATAGTGCAGAATCCAATTGGATCCCAATGGGGACCATGTGCGGTTTGCACATGCGGTATGTACTCCCTATGTGCGGTATCCCTCACAAATCCCCATATACCCATGTAGGGTGATCGGTAGTGGCTAACGATTGGCCGATCGTCGGTCATCGACCGAGCCTCGGATGATAAGAGCGGCCCGATATTCGCAATCAATATTTCCCCTAGAATGGCTTATGAGAATCGGCCGAGCATCGCGTAGGAGTTCATTCGAGAATCGGCCAACAATAAGTCCCCGTCAAGATTATCGACGGATTATCGACCAAGTCTTGGCGGATAATTGTGACCCGATATAGATCACCAAAATTGGGTCTGCACTGCCAAAAAAAAAATTAATTATTTTGTATTGTAATTCGTCATTACCTGGTCTTTCGAAACGATTAGTTCGAAGAAAATATTTCACCTACATGGGACTCGATGGGACTACAAATGGATTCTCATCATTATTTGTATCACATGAACTATATCAATTAGTTAATATCATTGTGATGATTAGAGAGTGTTATCGACTGACATGTTATAGAATTTTCAAACCTATATATATATATATATATATATATATATTCCTCGTTACTTTCCTCTCTCCTCTCTCTCCACAACCCTTTAATATGTGTGTTGCAATAAAGACAGACCATTAGTTCATTAGTTCAAGTTTAATTTGAATAAATAAATATATTTAAAATGAATAATTCCAATAATGGAATGCAATAGGAAAAATTTGATTTCACGAAAAATCTAGTTAATTCAAATAAAAAATAAATAAATAGACGCGGTTAGTTAATATTAATAGAATTTTTCTGTCAGTGTAGGATAGTTCATAAAAATCGGCGAAGTATCGCGTATGAGCTCGTTCGAGAATCGGCCAACAATGAGTGCATTAATTTGGTGGTATATTTGTTAAGAATAATGTCCAATGAACTCGCAAAAAGTATTTATCTCGTCTCTCAATTACTTCGACGCGAAACAATGAATCGTCAATATACGAATTGCGGTTCGATCATGCGTTACTCGGCCGAACATTGGCCTCGTATCGGCAAAAACATGATTGGCGAGTCTATACTTCGCCAAACATCGACCTCGTATCGATAAGCCAATGATTAGAGAGCCTATATTTGGCCGAACATTGGCCTCGTATCGGCAAACCAATGATTGGCGAGTCTATACTTCGTCAAACATCGGCCTCATATCGATAAACCAATAATGAACGAGTCTATGTTTGGCCGAACATTGGTCGCGTATCGGCAAACCAATGATTGGCCAGTCTATACTTCGCCAAACATCGGCCTCGTATCGACAAGCCAATGATTAGCGAGTCTATGTTTGGCCGAACATTGGCCGCGTATCGGCAAACCAATGATTGGCGAGTCTATACTCAGTCGAGCATTGGCGTACAATTGGGTAATCGATCATCGCCCCGCCAACATTGGTCAAAGTATTGGCCGTTACGGTTCGATTGGCGAAACTTACATGGGTAGAAATGTGGGTGCATACTGGGCCTCCCCAACAATTTTTTTCGCCGGAGCCCGAAAGGATATTTTTATTTGTAAGATACAACAAATTCCGGTTGGGAATAAAAGATTCTCAAACGACCCCAATCGAGGAAGAGCGCGTAATCCACTCGGATTCCAATGTAGACTCTCTACGTGCGGCCTCCCGATTAAATCCCTATAGGGATGTGATAGGATCTGGCGACTCCCCGACAAATTTCTGCACGGGACCCAATAACGAAGTGCACAAATAACCAAAAAATGATTTTTGCAACCGAACAAACGTTGTCCGGTGAAATTGAAAAATAAGTATTTCTATATTTCTTTGTATAATTATGAATATAAAATCAACGACGAAACAAATAACTAACAAGTGCATGCCACTCAAAAATAATGGCACGATATTTCACTTCGAACATAAAGGGTATCTTAAAATTACCTGACGTTTTAATTTATTAACCCTTAACAGTCATCGGGGGTTGAATCAACCCCAGCCGTTTTTCGACTGCCAGAAATTTTTTTTTCGACATTTTTTTTTATATTAAAGAGTACACGACTTGAAAATAATCGGCATGATCTTACACACAAGGGTTGAAAATGCATTGTAGTATTTTTTTTCAATTTTTCATTTTTTATCACTGTCCAAAGTGAGTAGGGTTGACTACACCCCCAATGTCACAATCTGGAGGTGTGACTGACAAGGGTTAATAAAACGTATTATTTATTTCAAAAGTATGAATATTTTTATTTTGATAAAAGGTACAAACATGAAGGTTATGTGTGGAACACATTATTCGATAAATGTCATAAACGGCATGGACTTGGACGACATATTTTTTCAACAAGATGTCGCAACCTGCCACACTGCGGGCGAAACAATGCAGTTATTGCAGATGAAGTTTCATGGTCGTGTTATCTTTCGCCGCAGCGATGTGAATTGACCACCAAGATCGTGCTATTCGACACTATTGGACTTCTTTCTTTGGGGCTTTTCTAAAAGGAAAAGTGTATGCGAATATTCCACACACCATTCCGGAGCTCAAGGCAGCAATTGGACGCATCATTAAGGCGGGATATATAAATTCACAACCATACAAAAATCGATTCATTTTTTTTCTTTAAACGATAGAACGATGTAAGTAAAATTGTTTCCCAAAGTTTCAGAGTGAAATGCGAAAAACTTCAAACGTCACAGCCCGTCAACGCTGTGCCTTAGCGCTTGGATTCGGAGCGGGTGTAAACTTCAAACGCGTTTTTCTCAAAACTGTGATTTCAAAATTGGCGTGCGGAATTACTAAAAAGCTAGTAAGCCAATTGAGTTGAAACTTGGTAGAAATATTGATAATATTGCTACCTTCTACTTGACGAGAAATGTTTTTGAAAAACAACAAAACACTTGTTTTAAATGAAAATTTTACAGAAATTATGCGCGAATTGTTAATTTTTGGAAATGCGTGCCATTCTCTAGAATTGGCATTTTCTTTACTTCAATCCTCACTTGCCACACCTCTGTAGAATAAACATCATCTATACATTTTTGCATAAGAAAAAAAGTGGTAGGGTTGATTTAAACCCCCCAGTGGCAAGCAAGGGTTAATTACTGTCAAATAGAAACTATACATGTTCTAACTGAAATGTTTTTTTGAATATTTATCAACTTAATTTAAAAAATTTGTTTTGTATATTTAACTATACTATTAAAGGATCCCTACAGTTTGATAAATGTAGAATAATTAGATCTTCGTTCAAAAGATTACTTAAAAATTGCTTACTTCCTCCCCGTCTTAATGTATATCCCGGCTTAAGGGGTAAGCTCACTGTAGAAATTGAAAAAAATCGATAACGTCCTGCTCGAGCAGGACGTTAATTTGGAAGGCCAATTGTATGGCACAGGCATCGCTGACTGAAGGTGTATCAAATTTATCAATGATTTTTCCGTACCGCAAACTTTAAACGCGTTTTTCTCGAAACTACACTTTTCAAGTCGGCCGGACCATAACTCGAAAAAATATTGACCGATTGACTTCAAATTTCAACTGCATATTCAAAATTACATTCTGCATAGAAGTACGTGGGATTTTCTCGATATATTACATAGTTTTTTTTATAAACAACTTTCGGACAATGCTGTTCGAAAATCGATAAAAAAAGTCCTACGTACTTTTGTAGCTATTCACATGTATAATCGAAAAAAATCCATTCATTGCAAATAAAAAATTGCAGGTGCCGTTGGTCCGGCCTATGAAAAAAAGGCTTCGTCGAAGAAAAGCTGTGCAGCCGCCATTTTGATTTATATTACTTTGAAAAAAAAAAATAGTTTACACAGTTTATGATGTGTACAATAAAGGACCTTTTTCAGAATTTTTATTTATTCCATTGTCCCGCTAAAAAAAATTCCCAAAATATACTTATTTTTTCCCCGCTCCAGTGGCCTAACCCCTTAATGAAATTAGTCCGCAATTATGCGAAATGGTTATTGAAAATTTCGTCAAAAGAGTGAACATTTGCAAACAGGGACAAAGCGGCCATTGATCGGATATTGTATTCCACACGTGACCTCCATGTTTGTACCTTATATTAAAATTGAAATATTCGTACTTTTCAAATAAATAATACGTTTTATTGATAAATTTAAATGTCCGGTCATTTTGAGACACCCTTTATATATCCAATACGGCCTGGTCTCATTCGAAATAAGTCGTACACTTGCGCATCCGTGCAGAAACAGTATACCCTGTGTTTCTCATGTATCTGCGCAGGTCTGGTCCATCCGCATATCCATCCCTGCAAAATAACACTCTCGCGATATTCCGAGATATCCCGAGCGCCATTGGGGTGGAAACCAATTATCAGTGGCGGAAATGGGTATTTCCCGAGACGGAGCGCCACATTACCGCGAAATGGGACTGCGATGTACACAGGATAGACCAGAAATATCGTGTCTCGTAATACACGAGTAACAGAATGTATTTGTCTGTAGTCATGTGTACCGATCCCAGTGATATCGTGAACGACAATTTAGCCACGAGCTTACAACTCATAATGGACAATTGGATGCATTCGCATCATTGGGAAAATCACACCGAGAAAAGTCATTCGATCATACACCATTCCATTTAGAAAATGTCAACTGATTGCGATCAAACACGACCGACCACCAACATTTTCCGCTTTCTGAATTGACTTACCTTTTGTCCACTGAAAATGGTAATTACGGATTTAATTGTGACACGCGACCGATTAATAAATTCGGACCGGAATGCACCAGTTCATTCAAACTTGCCGTGATTCCGTGCAATTGAAACAGACTTGAACCGAAAGAAAAATTGGTTATTTTGAGGAACGCATTATGCTCGAAGTATCGGGTGAACTAATTCAAAATTTGACAATCGTTTTTATCAAAATTTTCATCTGCTGCAAGTAACTTTTTGGACAAAAATACTGAAGGGTTCGAAAAAAAAACAACACCCTTTCGTATTCGAATAATTGATTGGTTGTAATTATTATCGTTAGAGCGTGATCACTCTCACATTCATTTTATGCGAAAATGAGGAAATTTATCGTCGGAGTACGGTGCCCAGTTGAGGTTAACACAGTATGCCACTGATGCACTATATCGAGGCTCGATCGTTCTCCATCGATACTAGAACATTCAATGCATAATACATTGGCGATTATTGCCCACGCACTTGCCTCACTCTATACGTACGATGGGTGTACCACGGGCGAGGAAAATGGAACTGACGGGAGGTGAGTGCCAATTTTCAACCAGGAAACTATCGCGACAGCTTCGTTCCGCCCACACGAGCTTCGAGACCGCGCTTACGTCCATTTTACTTTATCTCTAGTGTCGATTGTTGTCAGTTTCCAAATACGTGGAATAGAAAAAAAAAGATGTCAGGCTTCCATCAATGAAACAGTCGAGCAACCAATTCTCAATAAGATCATATCGACGCTGCTTACGAAAAGTAGCACGATTCAAAGTTCTTATGAAAACTAGCATGATTATGCTTTCGCCACGGAAACTAGCACGTAAAAGGAGTAAGTTTAAAACTTAAGGATCCTATCGCTCGTACAATCTAACCAAAAAGAATTTTGGTGAGAATTTAAAGTCCTTCGGGCTCAGGTAAAAGTCTGGAAAAATAAACCATTAGTTTTTTTTAAGTATGACAATTTTTTGCGTAATGACATTTTAATTTTATACTCGTTGCTTCTATTAACATTTTGATAATAATTATCAATTAAAATCGACAGTAGTAATTTTTATAAAAGAATAATATCGAAAATGTAAATATAATGAAATATTTATTGTGATTTTCTATTGAAAAAATAACGTTATTGAAAATATCATTCAACAAATTTACTGTAATCTTACCGATGGTTATCGTCGAATATGTTTGAAAAATCTTGCTGATGTTCGATTGGAATTAAACCTCTGTCAACCATAGCCTGTAAATCTTTTTTTTTCTTGGTACAAGAGGCAATTTTTTATCTGACATCTGTTTTAATTGGAACATTCGAACGTCATCCATATTTTTTTTTTTTTTTAGATTTTCATCTCTCGTCCTTCTTGGTCAAAATCATATTTAACGTGGATTGTATCGACGTAAGGTTGAATGGATATTTCCCGAATACTTGCAATTTTAATTGAAGTCCAATAAAATTTTTTGCGTGGTCTAAAAAATCGTAGATTTCCGATTGCGGTAAAAGGAATTGGAGTAAAAAAATAGAGACAAGGCGTGAAAAAGCATGGAAGAAAAGTCGCAAACGATTCCAGTGTTACTGAAACATGTTAATTTTCTCGGTGAATATCAAAATCAGCTTCTTTTCGTCCCGAGTAGAAATATTGTCAGGCTGGCCTGATATTTGATCTGCGCCTGATCAGCTTGTAGTACAAAGGCCTTACTTAAGTTTGCCTTAATTTGCCTGATCAAGCTGGGGTCAGGCGGTGGTCGAGCAACCGGACTTACGGCTTACTTCAATTCGCCTGACCCGGCTAGCTTCAGGCGATGTCAAGCAACTGGACTTACGGCTTACTTCAATTCGCCTGATCCAGGTAACTTCAAGCAATCATCATGTAACTGGACTTCTACAGTTTGGCGCTAAATGTTGTGCCTAACCTCACGTGCCTAACCTCATCTTGTCAAATGATACACAGACACGAGAGAAGCACGAGACATATTATTAATCACTTTATACATTTTTACAAATAACGTGTACGTTGTGAATAAGATGGACAAATACAATCGGAAGATTGTGCAACGACTGTGTCTGCGTGAATAGCGGGCTCTAAATAAGGGAAAAAACGAAGAAATAATACAGCAGCAGGTTAGTATAACAATTAATTTTTTTCAAAGACTTACAATTCTTAAATCTATAAATATAAATTGGATTAAATCTGACTGTAAATTAACCATACGCCAAATTATATATGCATTGGTTGAAATATTTATTATGATACATTTGACAGATCCGGAACAGATCCTCTCAGCGAGGAACAACTCAAAATTCCTGAGGATTGGCATGTGTTGGCGCTACCACTATGTAAGTAGATTTATATTTGTTTTTTGTATTGCTTTTATTTTTCTTTACTTGGTCCATCTCCTTTGTCAGAGGAGAAAAAGAGACAGCGTAGGCCAACCAAATTATGGTAAGCTGACAGCGTAGTTCAATCTGGTAAAGGTTTTGCCATCGGTGCTGATTAGCCCGGACAGCGTAGGCTAACCGAATAATGATAAGTTAACTGCGCAGTTCGGTTAAGTGAAAGTAATTCCATCGGTGCAAGTTAGCCCATAAGAAATGCACTTCGGATGGACATTACATTCACTGAACTGACTACGCTGTCAACTTACCATTATTTGGTTGGCCTTCGCTGTACGGGCCCGGACAGCGTAGGCTAACCGAATAATGACAAGTTGACTGCGTAGTTCAGTTAAGTGAAAGTAAGTCCATCGGTGCAAGTTAGCCCATTAGAAATGCACTTCGGATGGACATAACATTCACTGAACTACACTACGCTGTCAACTTACCATTATTTGGTTAGCCTTCGCTACGGGCCCGGACAGCGTAGGCTAACCGAATAATGATAAGTTGATTGCGTAGTTCAGTTAAGTGAAAGTATTTCCATCGGTGCAAGTTAGCCCATAAGAAATGCACTTCGGATGGACATTACATTCACTGAACTGCACTACGCTGTCAACTCACCATTACTTGGTTGGTCTTCGCTGTACGGGCTCTCCTGCTTCAATTCTAATTTTCGTTAAAAAATGACCGCTCGCAGCTTTCGCAACAATTTTTTTTCTTCTTTAAAGTAGATAATTGGATGGTGAGAAAAAGGAAAAAAAATAGAGCTCAAATTTGTGCCACTCTAATAAAATAATGTGCATACCTTATATAGATATATATGTAGACATTGAATTCTAAGTGGGATACACATTTTCGTATTTTTCAGTCGCTGTCATTTCGAAATATAGGGAACACGGAATAGAAGTTCTTTCGAAGCAAATTGGACAAGCTGTTGGAGCGGTATCAAGGCCTGATTAATTCAGCAAAAGACTGGGACAAGTTTCGAGCGTCGCGTAAAAAAAACGAACAGAACGCCTAATGTAACGTTTCCTAGAAACGTCTGGTCATAAAAACGTTGAGCTCTGTTTACTTTATTCACAAAGTTTCTTAAGTTTTTGTTTAAAAAATATATTAGTTAATTTCGGGATGATAAGTGGAATATAATACAGTGATATATCTTAGTTTATTTCGAGTTTTTGTTCTATTACAAATACAAGAAAAATGATGTTTGTTTTCCACATAGATATATGTGAAAAATATATGTGATAAATTTTATATTAAGATTAAAAAATAAACGATCAGCGTTATTTATAAAGTGGTACCTTTTTCTCTTTTGTGTATGCGTTGTATTTTTTATTTCAGGAAAAAATCGGTCATCCTGAGCCGTGAAAAATCATATGATTTTTCATTTTGATCAAGCCGTGAAAAATTAAGCTCTTATCAGGCCTTAATTTTTTACGCTGATCAGGCCTTGGTCTTTTGCACTGACCAGGCCTTGATTTTTTATCCTGATCAGGCCTTGATAGTTTACCCTGATCAGGCCTTGATTTTTTTACCCTGATCAGACGGAAGTCAGGGATTGTGTTTCAAAAATGATCAGGGCTTGATAAAAAATTCTGATCAAGGCCGGAAAAAGAAGTCAGGATGCCTGATCAGGTGTTTATTGTAGCTGGAGCAAGATTTCTACTCGGGGTGGTGAACGCCGTAACATGCTAGTTTCCGCGTTAAATATCGAAAGGTGCCAGTTTTCGTGGCGAAAACCGAAACTTGCTAGTTTTGGCGTCGGAAGGCGAAACATGCAAGTTGTCGCCGTGACATCAAACGTGCTTGTTTTCGTAAGAATTCTGAAACATGCTACTTTTCGAAAGCAGCGTCGATATACACCCCGTTTGACACAGCTGATATGTGAATTTGAAAACTGGTACTTTTCTCATTCATCCACATCTCATTCAGTCGACAAATTCTCATTCGTCGAACGAAAGATTACAATTTCTTCCCATTCTTTTCAGAGATGATTGAAGTTTCAGCAATGCGGCAAAGAAAACCCCGGGACAACGGGAATTTACTTCTTTTCGCGAAACCCGCAGGGACCCATCGATATCTGTATAGTATTACGAGGAAGTGATGAAGTAGCACTGGCTTTCTGAAAAAACGCGATAAGAAAGGAAATATGTAAGGCTGAAAAAGGTCTCTTCGGCTATTGATGATATTTTGGGGACAATGACACTAGGTCGTTCGTCCGAGTCAACACACATACACACGTATATAAAGGTGGCTTTATCCGTACACAGTAGAGAAGAAATCGGACCCAGAGCGAAATCTTTGGAGGCTCATTCATGTATATACGTAGAATAACTGTCGTTCTACTGATTTCCGAACAAAGAAACTGCCCTGCAATAGGATTGTTACTTATATATATACTGGGCTTTTGTTATACGTTCGTATTCTTCCGAGGCTCACCATTTACGTGAAAAGATTAAAAGTAAAATGCCACGTTTTGACGTTAAGAAAGAGAGGGAGAGCGAGAAAGAGAGAGCGCGGGGGGAGAGAGAGAGAGAGAGAGAGAGAGAGAGAGAGAGAGAGAGAGAGAGAGAATGAGAAACCGAGATTAAACTTTTTAGCGAAACCTTATACCAATAAATCCTGGCAACAGGACAACTTGATACGAGACGGAAAAAGTTCAATATTTTCTTTCACGAGCTCTTATGAACGAGCTACGGTTTATATTGACTGATCCGTATAATACATTTTTAAAACCTATACACGGAACCTGACTGCTCTAAACGAGAACACGGTAAAAATGGGGGCGGCAGGTATACATAACATTTGTTTGAACTAGAGTGAACTTTATTCAAACATTATTCAACTTAACATCTGAACTAGTTTGTAACATTTATGACATCATGCACCAAATCTCCCACTTTCCAATTCTATTTGAACGAAATTTCCTTCTCTAGGCAGTAAATGGCGTTAAAGTTTGCATCGTTGGAATGCAACGGAAGTCAATTCTTTTTAGTTGCTCGAAATTTTTTTGGCCTATTTTAGACTACGAAAATTACTCAAACGGTTTTACGTATTCTTATTAGAGATCTACTACTGCTATTTGCAAAACAGGCTTTGGGTAACGAGAGAAATAAAGGAATTAAGAAATGTGTAGGGAGCATAATGGGTGATAGAATCTCAGGATTTTACAACAATAGTTTCAATTGATACAATCGTCTCGGGCAGTCAGAGTGCTATGATACATTAGTCAATTGATAGATTTAACAAATATAAAAAAGTATTTAGAATGGTGATCGCGACTGGTCACTTGGATGCAACGATTTCTTTTTTCATTTTGTGGTAACAGGTTTTCGTTGCTTTTCTTTGTGCGTCGACGCGACTTAGTCGGATATGGGGTGCATGATTCTTGAGTAGGTCATAAAGGCCAGGGCTGTTCATTCCGAAGGTGAGGAATAAGACAAGGGACAAAGACCCAAGGTCCTCAGCGAGGCGTGTAGGAACGGACAACGAAGCATTCTGTCTTCAGAACTCGAAGTGACCAGTCGTAATCAGCATCCCAAAGACTTTCTTATATATGTTAAGGCGATCCTCTAGTTTCTCGGGTCGAAAAAATCGATTTTTTTTCATAAATCACATCTACAACATGTGTAGAAAATGTGTGCCAAAGGATTTTTCGATATTCGAAGTGGTTCACAAGTTACGGCCCTGAAACGGAGCAGGTATACGGAGCAGGTATACTTTCAAACGCGTTTTTCTCGAAACACCATTTTTCGAAACGGTGACCACGATATTTCAGAAACTACTGCACCGATCTTGTTCAAATTTATACAGCATCTTTAATATGTTATAAGCCAGCGATTGAACTAGGATTATCATGATTGCTTCGATAGTTTTTTTTTGTACGAGCGAAAAACTTAAGAAAAAATGAGTAAAAAATAGAATGTAATTTTCAAAAGTGTATAAAAAAGTCAATTTTTGTAATTTAGAATTCACTCTAGTTCAATCGCTAGTCTTAAATATGAAGATTAAAATGCCGTTTGGTGTTTTGATTTCAGATAAGCAGAACAGCCGCAATCTTGGTCACCGTCAAGCACCTCTTTTACTTGATGTCTTCCTGTCGGCCACTGTAACGTTTATTCTATTATATATTTTGACTTCAAAAAATTTGTAAAGCTTATTTAAATGTTAATAAAGATTATGCAAAAACAATGAGATTGATTATTTCGATGCTTTGCCCGTAAAAAATGATTGAAAAAGCCGTAAAAAAACAGCCGAGAAACTAGAGGACCGCGTTAAATCTATCAATTGACTAATGTATCGTAGAACTCTGACTATCGGGCAGAATTGTATCAATTTAGGGGTCTTCTCACTTTAGATGCTAAAAAGGTTATTGTCATGATTTTTAAAAATATGTTTATATTATAGATATTGATTTCAAAGTTATTACACTTAATAAATACACTTTCGAAATACATTAAATTTTTTTATTTATTTATTAAAGCCACTATTTATAGACGAAAATAGTAGTTGAAAAATCGTCCTAAAAAAATTGTAGGTCTGCGCTGTTGATGAAATCTCGGCGATGGATCATCCGAAACAAAAAAATCAAACGGTTCTAGATTCAGTATGTTAATGGCTATAGCGCATATCATACGATTTTTTATATATGCAAAAATCACAAAATGGCGGACATTTTCCGAAAAAACAAAAAAAAAGTGTTTTTTTTCACCGTTTTTGGCAAAAAATAGTAAATATAAAAAAAAATGAAATCCTTGATATGCGCTATAGCTATAGTTGTAAAGAATTTTTGGTTAAAATTTAATGAGGATCGGTTCAGTAATTTCGAAGATTTTATCAGCAAGCCGTCGAAAAACGTTGTTTCGAGAAAAACGCGTTTAAAGTTTGTTTGGGTTACATAGATACATACATTTTTTTCAAATGTATTTCGAAAGTTTATTTATTAAGTGTAACAACTTTTATATCAATATCTATAATATAAACCTATCAAAAAAATTCATGAAAATAGCCTTTTATAGCGTCTAAAGTGAGACCTCTTAAAACTGTCGTAAAATCCTAAAATTCTATAATCCATTATACTTCCTACGCATTTTAATATTCCTTTGTTTTTCTCGTTATCCAAAGGCTTTTTTGCAAATTACGATAGTAGATCTCTAATGAGAATACGTAAAAACGTTTGGGTTATTTTCGTAGTCTAAATGGGCAAAAAAATGTTGGAGCAACTAAAAAATATTGATTTCCGCTGCATTCCAATAATGCAAACTTCAACATCGGGCAGCAAAGCATAGTTTCACAGGTTTTGTCTATCATCTCTTCTTGTATTGATAGGGGAGTTGTGCTCAAGATCGCATACGTCAGATAATACGTCACGCCCTCAATATCTCTTCGAATATTGGTGCTATACAATTAACGATGGTGTACTATGGTCGGCCAATAAGTTTAGCTAATAGCGAAGTCTAGTCCAGCCGTCAGTGAACGCGAGCTTTGAGGTGGTAAATATTATCGTGATTTTGAAATGCAAAATAACTGACTGTGTTATTATACGGTGTTCAAAATACCCGTGGGGTAATATTTTTTTATTGGGGTAGAATATCCATAAGTCGAATTTCCATAAGTGAATATCCATAAGTGACTATCCATAATTCGAATATCCATAAGGGAGTATAGAGTAGAAATGAGTGCCAGAAATGGCGGGAGGTAGAGAAAAAGTGAGTATAGAGGGAACCCAAACAAACCCAAACAAACTCACTTATCTCTCCTCCCGCCATTTCGACCACTCATTTCTACTCTATACTCAGTTATGGATATTCGACTTATGTATATTCGCACTTATGTATATTCGCACTTATGGATATTCGTACTTATGGATATTCGACGACAGTGGATTTTTTCGAGTTGGACCAATTTTTCATAATTTAGGATCATTGTACTTCACAAATGTTGCAACACGGACATTCCTACTGCAAAGTTTTTGTCACAACTAATAAACACGATGTGCATTCACTTATGGGTAAGTTGACATACCAGGCGTCGGTGTAAGATGACGCACTATGTCATCTTACCCTGCTGCGTATAAAACCGGATATAAAATCAGATTTTTTGGCATATCGTTATGGGATGCCTGGCTATTATCAATGAACCTCGACATGTAAGAGCTAGTCACGAGAACATATGACTAAGGCCATTGAAGCTGTAAAGAAGAATAGAATGGCTTGGCTTTTAGCATCCAAACATTTTAACGTGCTGCAGGTAACAGTTCATCTTTACTATAATAATGTTTCAGTAAATATCGGATGCTATAAACTAACTTTTAACCCAGAAATTAATGTATTTCAGCATATTACGGTTGACGTGTGTAAGACGACATACAAATGTCATCTTAGATTGAAGTGTGTCGTCTTACAAACATTGACCTACATGTGGTTTTTTGTTTCTCTATTTTTATTTAAGTAACTAATGACCTGAAACGCATTCTATTTCATTATAATAATAAACCTTTACGGATATACGCTTGGCTTTGAATTCGTACGACGTTATTTGTTTAAATATTTATCGAAAAGAAAAAGTATGTCATCATAAGTACAACTTCCCTACAAGCGAATGAATGTGTGGTTTCAGCATGCGAATTACTCTCCTGAAAGTCGTCAGTATCAATGTTTCCAATATTTTGCAAATTTTCGGAAAGCCGAAAAAATACGATTCATGGAGATAAATCTGACAAATCTGAATTTTCGGGTAGCCGAAAAAATCGGAATCATAGAGATAAATTCGGAAAAACTTCTTGCGAAGTTTTGTTCAGTAACATTCCGAAAGTGGCAAACCACTCTGTTGAAGCTTTTAAATTCTACTTTCATTTCGGCTCTTCAGTAGCTTTTCGGAGTCGATACGAATAACACTCGCACGAGCAAAACTGAGTGCTTGGCTCAAAAGCGTGATTCAGTATGGAGGAGGAGGAGGATTGATACAGTTAAATAATAACCACAATCATTATGCATTACCAAATCAGTGTACTATGCAGGAAACATGGCAAATGCGCGCGCATATTACAGAGCAGAATAGCAAGGGACGCCGAACACCAAATAGCTAGGATCAATTCCATTATAGCTGATGAGGATCCTATATCTCTTGAGCGTAGGTTGATCAATATGGGGAATGATACAGCACTAGATGATACAGATCTCAGCGAATTTAATTACAGGTATATTATTAAACATCATCACTGATTCCACGAGTTGTCATTTCGAATCATCTACTGAATCATGCACTTACAAAACTCACATAGAATACGAAGATTATTCTGCATTCGCAAGACTCCACAAAATCCGTTGACAATGGAAGATTATGACCTCATTATTCTCGAAATATATTGTACATAGAGAGAGAATAAAATCCCGTGCAACTTCGACGGAATGCCTTCAACTAAATAATTTCTTCACTGACGTATCTAATGAGACCTTTCTTTAAAAAAAAAAGAACTAACCTTTTATACGTATCGCTAAAAAAAGTGAAGGACAGTGAGGATAAGTGAGAATTCCACTGAATACAGCGTGGAGTAGAAAAAAGCCCCCACGATGAGACGGCAAAACTGATTTCACGGATACTGCGTACATGCATCCAATTATGGGACCTTGATCGATCGAGAAACCCAAGCTTGTCATCCTACTTCCGCCCGTAAATCCCCAAAGGTCGCTAAGGCTAGTGACCGGTATATTAGAAAAGTCCAAAGATGGCAGTTGTTCAATGTTCGCCAGCTAACTGCAAGAATGTCATGCTCACAATCAAGACCCACGTGGTTCTTGCGAACTCAAGCGAGAGTTTTATCAAGCCCCGGACACCTGCCGATATGAGTTCATATCGAAACGTCGAAAACATTTCTGCGAAGTTTTTCATGCGTACATCTGTTCGATGAAAAAGTAGACAATGAATATTTTTGAATGAAAATGTACTAACAAAATTTTCGTAATTTTCTAGCTGAATGGATAATCAATGCGACTGAAAAAAATTGGACAACACAACAGAATGTATGTACTGCTATTTGTATCTCATGCAAGTTGATGAATTGATTAGTCACTTAGGAGGAAAACGTCTCGAGGTTTCACGCTCCGATTTTGATGAAACTTTGCATGTTTGTAGAGTAGGTCAAAATAGTCGATACGAATTTATTTATATGTGCGGAACCTCATTTTTAATCTTTTTATCTCGTCTTTTTGTTTTTCGACGATAACTCTTTAAGGGATCTTCTCACTTTAGACGCGAAAAAGGCTATTTTTATGAACTTTTTGTTATGTTTATATTATAGATATTGATATGAAAGTTGTTACACTTAATAAATACACTTTCGAAATACATTTGAAAAAAAATGTATGTATTCATGTAACCCAAACAAACTTTAAACGCGTTTTTCTCGAAACAACGTTTTTCGACGGCTTCTTGATAGAATCTTCGAAACTACTGAACCGAACCTTATGAAATTTTAACCATATATCCATTACAACTATAGCTATAGCGCATATCAAGGATTTCATTTTTTTTTATATTGACTATTTTTTGCCAAAAACGGTGAAAAAAACACTTCTTTTTTCACTATGAGTGAAACCATGAGTAATTGTTTGTATCGATGTAAAAGGTTTCTTTAATTTGATAAATAAATACTGTCTGATGTTTGTCTGCATATTTGTGTTCATCATTGATTTTTTATTTGCTAATGTCGATCGATGTATATAATCGATTTGAATAATTGAAATACCATCAACCATGTAGCCTAAGCTATTTATACTGGTTTATCGCTATAATAGTCAGATCTGGGCCTATTGTGGAGATCCCTACTTGTTTATCCCTATACTGGCCAAGTCTGGGCCTATTGTGGAAATCCCTACAGGTTTATCCCTATAATGGCCAAGTCGGGTCCTTTTGGGGAAATCCCTACAGGTTTATTCCCATAATGGCCAAGTCGGGGCCTATTGTGGAAATCCCTACAAGGGAAAGCACTAGGAAAGCCCTGAAAGGCCCTTATTTTTATTAGGGATGTCCTATAAGTTTTCCGCACGGGATATTGCATTAAAAAAGTATTATTGATGGCTGTTTGGAAATCGATTTAACTAAAACTTCAGGAGTTCGGAATCCAAACAAAATTCTAAATCAAATGTACCCGAGTAGAAATATTGTCAGGCTGGCCTGATATTTGATCTGCGCCTGATCAGCTTGTAGTACAAAGGCCTTACTTAAGTTTGCCTTAATTTGCCTGATCAAGCTGGGGTCAGGCGGTGGTCGAGCAACCGGACTTACGGCTTACTTCAATTCGCCTGACCCGGCTAGCTTCAGGCGATGTCAAGCAACTGGACTTACGGCTTACTTCAATTCGCCTGATCCAGGTAACTTCAAGCAATCATCATGTAACTGGACTTCTACAGTTTGGCGCTAAATGTTGTGCCTAACCTCACGTGCCTAACCTCATCTTGTCAAATGATACACAGACACGAGAGAAGCACGAGACATATTATTAATCACTTTATACATTTTTACAAATAACGTGTACGTTGTGAATAAGATGGACAAATACAATCGGAAGATTGTGCAACGACTGTGTCTGCGTGAATAGCGGGCTCTAAATAAGGGAAAAAACGAAGAAATAATACAGCAGCAGGTTAGTATAACAATTAATTTTTTTCAAAGACTTACAATTCTTAAATCTATAAATATAAATTGGATTAAATCTGACTGTAAATTAACCATACGCCAAATTATATATGCATTGGTTGAAATATTTATTATGATACATTTGACAGATCCGGAACAGATCCTCTCAGCGAGGAACAACTCAAAATTCCTGAGGATTGGCATGTGTTGGCGCTACCACTATGTAAGTAGATTTATATTTGTTTTTTGTATTGCTTTTATTTTTCTTTACTTGGTCCATCTCCTTTGTCAGAGGAGAAAAAGAGACAGCGTAGGCCAACCAAATTATGGTAAGCTGACAGCGTAGTTCAATCTGGTAAAGGTTTTGCCATCGGTGCTGATTAGCCCGGACAGCGTAGGCTAACCGAATAATGATAAGTTAACTGCGCAGTTCGGTTAAGTGAAAGTAATTCCATCGGTGCAAGTTAGCCCATAAGAAATGCACTTCGGATGGACATTACATTCACTGAACTGACTACGCTGTCAACTTACCATTATTTGGTTGGCCTTCGCTGTACGGGCCCGGACAGCGTAGGCTAACCGAATAATGACAAGTTGACTGCGTAGTTCAGTTAAGTGAAAGTAAGTCCATCGGTGCAAGTTAGCCCATTAGAAATGCACTTCGGATGGACATAACATTCACTGAACTACACTACGCTGTCAACTTACCATTATTTGGTTAGCCTTCGCTACGGGCCCGGACAGCGTAGGCTAACCGAATAATGATAAGTTGATTGCGTAGTTCAGTTAAGTGAAAGTATTTCCATCGGTGCAAGTTAGCCCATAAGAAATGCACTTCGGATGGACATTACATTCACTGAACTGCACTACGCTGTCAACTCACCATTACTTGGTTGGTCTTCGCTGTACGGGCTCTCCTGCTTCAATTCTAATTTTCGTTAAAAAATGACCGCTCGCAGCTTTCGCAACAATTTTTTTTCTTCTTTAAAGTAGATAATTGGATGGTGAGAAAAAGGAAAAAAAATAGAGCTCAAATTTGTGCCACTCTAATAAAATAATGTGCATACCTTATATAGATATATATGTAGACATTGAATTCTAAGTGGGATACACATTTTCGTATTTTTCAGTCGCTGTCATTTCGAAATATAGGGAACACGGAATAGAAGTTCTTTCGAAGCAAATTGGACAAGCTGTTGGAGCGGTATCAAGGCCTGATTAATTCAGCAAAAGACTGGGACAAGTTTCGAGCGTCGCGTAAAAAAAACGAACAGAACGCCTAATGTAACGTTTCCTAGAAACGTCTGGTCATAAAAACGTTGAGCTCTGTTTACTTTATTCACAAAGTTTCTTAAGTTTTTGTTTAAAAAATATATTAGTTAATTTCGGGATGATAAGTGGAATATAATACAGTGATATATCTTAGTTTATTTCGAGTTTTTGTTCTATTACAAATACAAGAAAAATGATGTTTGTTTTCCACATAGATATATGTGAAAAATATATGTGATAAATTTTATATTAAGATTAAAAAATAAACGATCAGCGTTATTTATAAAGTGGTACCTTTTTCTCTTTTGTGTATGCGTTGTATTTTTTATTTCAGGAAAAAATCGGTCATCCTGAGCCGTGAAAAATCATATGATTTTTCATTTTGATCAAGCCGTGAAAAATTAAGCTCTTATCAGGCCTTAATTTTTTACGCTGATCAGGCCTTGGTCTTTTGCACTGACCAGGCCTTGATTTTTTATCCTGATCAGGCCTTGATAGTTTACCCTGATCAGGCCTTGATTTTTTTACCCTGATCAGACGGAAGTCAGGGATTGTGTTTCAAAAATGATCAGGGCTTGATAAAAAATTCTGATCAAGGCCGGAAAAAGAAGTCAGGATGCCTGATCAGGTGTTTATTGTAGCTGGAGCAAGATTTCTACTCGGGTAGTAAACACTGCACCTTTCTCAAATGCCGAGATATAGTGTGAACTTTTAAATGGAGGGAAAAACATCAAAATTTGCGTATTGCTTTTACCTCCTCGATTAAGGCGTTACCCTCACTTGTAGCGCAAAAAAGTCCTTTTTCATGAATTTTTTTAAAGAAAACTACAAAACTTTTTTAATTGATCAATATACCATCTTAAAGAACACATTTTGAAGAACTTTCAGTAATTTTTTTATTGAAAAATATTACATTGTTTAGTGGCAAATGGCCGTCAATGAAATAATGTTTTTATATACACGGTTTGCGGTGACCAACATTGCGGCGAAGTGGATCATCTGAAAAAAAAATGCGGATGGATTTAGTCAAATATAAGTATAAACTAGTTTTTAATCGAAGGATTTTAAAAAATATTCATTTTTCACAAAATGGCGGACAGTCAAAATTAATGGTTCGATTTTAACGAAATAAACGGCCGTTTTTTGGCTATAAAACGACCATTTTTTTTCGAAAAAAAAAATCGAACGATTAAAGACTACATTTTATGTATTAAATAAGCCTGCAAAATTTCAAGAAGATCGGTTCATTAGTGTTCGAGTAATCTTGGTCACCGACTTCACAAACGCCATTTTGAGAAAAACGCGTTTAAAGTTTCAATTTCAATTTACACGAAGAAAATATTTTTTTTTGTAAACTTACATAGAGTCATCTATTCCGGGCATTAAAAAACTGCACTTCAAATTGCACTTCAAAAAAATGAAATAAAAAAAAATCGATTTTTTCAAAATCGCAAGTGGGGGTAACCCCTTAAAGTTTTCTTGTCAATTTATGCCACTCTATAAGAAAGCAGCCATTGCAAAAGAACTTGCTCCTTACGTAAAAAAGTTACATGCCAGTTTCTAATTATAACTATTCCGTTGACGAACGACAAGTGTCTGTTCAACGTTTACACAAAATCAAGAAGCTTCAATATTTAATTAGTTGCAGAAACCAAACAGATGGTTTCCATACCATGTATTTCGAGCCTCAGTTGTGCAAACTGTCATTAGTCTGGATTGTCTGATTTGGAGTTTGGCTGGATACGCTTTCTATTCGAGCTAGCTTATCGTCTGAAGTATGGAACCAATACATAAGAAGGAGGATCTCGATTGGTTAATTCATCCACCCAAAGTAAAAACTCATCTTCAAGTTTAATTTAAAAAAAATGAAAATTATTTTATACGTTCTGGGCACCTGTTCTCTTCCTTCACAAAACGATACATGAGACTCATTGAGGTGCTATCTATCTGAATCATCATCAAATATATTGATTTATTACACGTTTGCAGAAAATACTGAATACCTTGAAGATTTTAACATCGAAATTCGGACTCCGATGGAAGTTCTGCAACGTAAAGTAACTGCAACGAACGTTTGCTGAGGTTCAATTTTCAAATTTTTCTGATTCCGGAATTTGTGCAAAAAATCACGATTTTCGTACATTTCTTGTAATTGTTGAAATTATTTAAAAAAAGGGGATATATCTTAAATAACACGTGTATATAACAAAAAAATAATACATGAATGTTTTTACAAGGATTTTATGTTTCTAATGAATTGGTTATCGATTTTCTTTAATAACATGATTCAAGAAATCCAATAATAAAAATACAAGAATAAATCATTTCATGTGGCAAGAGTAATAATTTTTAAAAAGCAATTCAATAAATAAAAAAAGCGTGCTAACTTTTCAATACAATGCTGGGTTTTTTCAATTTCTTCATATCAATGCGGACTAAAATTCTAATTAAAGCTATTTATTCTCGAGCATATGTTTAAAAAAAAAGAAATACTTGAATGGGCAGTAAACTCAGATAACGCTACGGTAATACACTCACACTTTTTAAATATTTCTTTTATCTCGGAGTATAAAAGCGCGAGCAAGTGTTCCCACAGACAGCTTATATCCACATATTTTTTAACGCGTCACTTCTGTCTTCGTGAATCTTTAAGGCCTATTACATCCAACGTGAGTATTATTTGTTTTCTTATAATTTATAATTCCTTAACAATATTATAATGTGCAATTTTATCCCCCAAAATCCTCAGTTTAATATCCTGATAAGGGAAGCCAGTGCCATTATTTATTATTAGTCAATTACCTTGACGCTATTTCTTTTATTACCTTTATTACCTTTTGTGCGAAAAGTCTAACAGTCGAAAGAATATTTTTTCTTAGAAATCTAAATTACCAGAAGCAATTCTCAGTAGTATTTATGAATTTTCCTCAATTCTCGGTGCTTTCACTTTGCTTGGGTCCTAAATGACATATTTTCTAAAATTCAGCTCCATAACACAAAACGTGAAAATTAGTCTGATAACAAGAAAACACACTCATACTTCTGGATATATTTTTGGAGCGTTACTTTCGACATTTCGAAGATTTATATTCATATTCCTATTGAACTTTTGAAGTGAACAATTGCCGAAACCAACCAAAAATAAAACTTCACCTAAAAGGAGAAAATATACTATTTACTTTTTCATTTACATCGATAGTGAATATTGGGTATACTTCCGAAAAGCTTTATTTTGCAGTAACAATGGGCGTGACAATATTCTCCCTCTTCGCATTGTTGGTAGCCGTGACCACGGTGTCGTCTTTGGAAAAAAAAATGGTGGTAAGATGACATTTTTTTTTCACTTGCCAACCCTTACCAACTCTTATAACAAAAAATATATATTTTTTTTCTTACTCAATAAAGCTGCCGACCAAAGTCAAAAGTCTACACCAACAATGTATAGATAAGCCAGGATTTGACGGCGAATGTTGGGTACGTTTCTTTTTAATTCCGGTCTATATAAATTAGTTATTTGAAGGTTTATTTTTCATTTACTAACAATCAATCCGAACTTTGCGGCTTTCAACAATGAAGAAAAAACACTAATTAAAAAACCAATTAGAAAGTTGCAATGTTTTTTCTTTTACTTGACGAAAATTCATAGCCGATCAATTTCAATATAAACAAGTTGGTAAATAAAATGTCAAAAATTGTTCTTTGAAGGTTTATTTTTCATTTACTAACAATCAATCCGAACCTTGCGGCTTTCAACAATGAAGAAAAAACACTAATTAAAAAACCAATTCAAAGTTGCAATTTTTTTTCTTTTACTTGACGAAAATTCATAGCCGATCAATTCCAATATAAACAAGTTAGTAAATAAAATGTCAAAAATTGTTCGAATGTGAATTATCCAGAAATTTCCATTTGCACGTGAACATTTTTCTCACGGAGATTTATCAAACTTAATAAATTGCATTATTGATAATTTGACCTTTGGATTCTTGGCATCTTCGTATTCCGTGCACATGGAGATAGGAAAAACAACTGGAAATTAAAACTCGAAATTTGGATACCTTAATAGACTCGATTTTTCTGTTATGAAAATCTCTTAGACCATGAACCGAATTGGAAACTATCCACATTGCGGTTCGATCGCTTGCGCCGCTTCAGCGGGGCATGGCAATAAGCGTCCAGCATATTTGTTCGAAAATGCACCTGATGGACTTCAATGCGGCGAGCGCAAAGTAAATACTTCACGTGGTCGTGGACCCTTAATTCAATATTATTTACACTGCATCATTTCTTATCATTCGCGAGCATTTTTCTTCGCCACACCGAGAGAAATTATTTTATTGAATCAATTGAATGCGATTTACTAAACGGATATTTATTTTGAGCGACTATAATCTGGTTCCCTCCTGCCACTGTAAAACAATTTTTTTCAATTACTTCTACCGTTGTAACATAAAAAAATAGTTTATGGAACTTAACTTTTTTATTAAACATGTAGTTTCCTTAGAGTCAGTTGTAATCAATTGAAAGATTTAGTTCAAGTGAATATATAATTGAACTGAATACTACACAAAATTCCAGTGGGCCACGAATTTCGACCAAATTTTATTTTGCCCAAACAAATAATTTCTATTGTTACAAATCACAATGACGCACAATTACGTTCATATAACATTTTAATTTTAACATGTTCATGGAGAAAAATTGCACGCATAGGAAAGCTGGAATAAAAAAAATTATTAGAATTTGCCGGAAAATTTCAATGTTCTTGAGAAAACAACACACAATCTAGCAGTGCTTTTTAGAGGCTTTATCATTATTTTCAATTCGTTAAGTATTGAAGAATTGAAAAAATAACAAATTCGTTTGATGCGCAGGGCAAAAAAGCTCCAACTATTGACCTTTTTTAATAAATCGAATTTATACATTCTTTTTAGAGATTTGCCGACCATTTTTTGGTTATTGCAAATCCAATAAATAAATTTTCCTGGATCTATTCGAGATTTATTTTTTAAAGATTTCGGTGTCAATTGGTTTCGAATTTAGCGTGCCTTCTAGAATCTTTCACCATTTATAACGCGCCCCAAAATATCCGACACTCTTCGAAAAATTTCAAAACGTACTATTGTTTTTTTTTAATGTAGATTTGCTACGACGGACATTGCCAAGCATTACCTCGAGGCGTCTCGATGCCGGAGCAAACCACAACCAACTGGGATGACTATTGTGAATGCTACGTCGTTGGCGGTAAAAATACTCAACGCACCCAACGCAACTGAGCAACAAAATTCGTAATCGTTTACCTTTTCTTTTACAATATAACAATTCTATATTCAAAGTTCCAAGTTTAAGGCCCATGCGTAATTTCAACTTTCTTTGTATCTCGCCCCGTTCACAAGTTATAGCAAAAAAACACAAATTTTAAGGGTGCATTCCCCTTCTCAAAAATGACGTTACGCCAAAACAAAAAAAATCGTATCGAATGTTTGATTCATTTAACTATCATTTTGACTCACCTTAATTTCTGCGAATGTTTTCCAATACCGGCGGTTTCTTTGTCAGAGGGGGCAAGGGGCGGAGCGAGCGTATTTTACATCAATATTTAATACAGTCATCGCAAAAAGTTGGGTGATCATACGTCGGTATTGGCAAACAAATCAAAGGGCGGTTTCGACCCCTCGAAAGCGAGGTAACGGAGAAAAAAAAAAACATGAATCCACTACTTTTCCATCCCCTACACATATGTAAATTTATATCCCCATCGGAAGAAAACTTTCGAAGATACGCATTAAAAAATTACTTTTTTGCAATAAACGATATCAAATTTGTTGTTATCTGTGCTGTTCTCATCCCCAATGTATAGTACTCGAGAAAATGAAACATTATTGCAATTTGAAATTTGTCCCCATCTCGTTCCGGAGTTGTCGCCGAAAAACGAAAAACACCCCATTTTCGAGGGTGCGTTTTACCCCTCTAATAAAATAAGGGGTAATTCTATAGATAATTGACTTTTCCGAAAAGTGAGATGAAATTTTTTTTGCTATTTTCTCATTTATTGGGTTATAAATGATGATATTCAGTCGGGGGGAGCCCGATGAAATTACCCCCCCCCCCCCCCCCATTATGGGGTTTTGAAGTTCGTGGGAACACGTGATAAAATAGGGCATTTTTGAACATTTTGACGCCTATATTGGGTTTGTTTGGGTTCCAAACCCGAACAATTATAATTCTTTTTTGCTCGTAACAATTATTCGTCGAAAAGTCTCTTATCTAAAGAATTATCAAATAAGGTTGCGCAGATATAAAAAAGAAATACGTATTGACAATTTTTACTCACTCTACAAACATGCAAAATTTCATTTGAATCGGAGGGGGACACCTCAAGACGTTTCCTTGTTAGTCAACAAGTAGTTCTACAATTAACTATATTTTTCACGCGAACAAGGCTAGAGGTCTGAAATTCAATTGAGTGATAGTTAAGGGGGAATATACCTTTATGAGGGCAAAATCAAGAGTCATTTTTGACAATTTATTTAAGAAAAACAAAACGATATTTTTAAATCCGGTTTTTTATACATGTTAGTACAAGTCTTCAACTAAAAGAATTTTTTTTTTCATAATTATTTTGAAACAAAATGGCGGCGCAGTAGTCGATGAAAACTCCTTTTTTTCATAGTCCTCTACGGACGTATTCGCACAGGTCATAAATGTCAAGCTAGAACAAAAAACGAAAAATATTTTGGAAGTAGATGTAAAAAACTAGTCCAGTATGAAGGGGTTTTTCAAAATATTCATTTAAAAAAAAGCGTTAATATGAAGAAAAAAACGTGAAAAATTGGTCGAATATCGATCATAAAATTTTTAAATTTCAACTTATCGAGAAAATCCTACGTACTGGACTAGAACATGTTGTCAAGAAGCTACTGTTAAAATATCAAGTGAATCGATTGAAGACTCGACTATCGGCGTTACGCATTCGCCCGTTTCTAAAAACATAGTGTCGAGAAAAACGCGTTTAAAGTTTTGAGTACCAATTCAACATTCTCTTGCTGTTCTTCTTTTCTGGAAGATGTAGGAAAAAAATGCGAAGAAAAAAATGTACAACAATATATTCCCCCTTAATGAAGCTTCTATCCTGATTTCCAACACCCTTTGAACTCATTCTGTCGGATGAAAACTATTCGGGCTTGCCAGAAAAAGAATCCAAACCTCTCTCAAATTCATTTGCTTACACGTTATCTGCGTTTTTCGGAGCATTATGTTCGAGTGCACGACAAATCGGGGCATAATTTCACCCTGGTATATGCAGGTCTGGTATACACTGGAATGCGTCCAAAGTTCTCGTGGCGCATTCCCAGTAGATCTCGTGCATGCATGGTTTGCCTCGATCGTTTGTATAGAAGTGAGGGAATTTAACTTGACGCCAATCCATGCATGGGGAACTTGAGTCAAGTGGTTCGACCTTTGTGTGGCTTCAACAGTCGCCTACAAAAACGTGGGTGTACTTTGACAGAAACCATCATCACTAGAGTTCTCATAGTATTGTTTTTTCATTAAACGTTAATTTCACTGAATAATGAATATAATGCTAAAATATCAACAAAATGTATTTTCTTGTCATTTTACTACTTGCGATCAGTTGACAGTTGAGATTTTGGCAAGGTCAGAAAATATCTCTCTGGCCTTATCAAAATGTAAATTTCAAATGGCTGTACAAGTTGACGAGAGGCGTGATAAATCCATTCGGAATAATCTTTGGAATTTGTTAACATTGGCCCTTCCAGGCATCGTCTTATCATCAGTGATTTAAATAAAGCGAGCTTATTGGCAATATTGTGTAAATTGCATTCCATTGAAAAAAATTAGCTACAAGGCTGTCGTCATATGCAAGACGGGCGACAACTACAAAAAAAATCGATAACGCGTTTTTGGTACCGTTGGAATAATACAAAATTTCCCATCGTTCTGTATAGTAAAGCGCATTTTCGATTTTTTTTAAGATGACGCCTACTTCCACATGACGGCGGAAGGGACCTAGGGGGATGGCTTGCAAAAGTTGACTTCCCCGTTTACAGTCTATATTGACACTGTGGATTGACATCTATGTGACTGAAAAATTCCGAACAAATCGACCTTAAAATTAAGACTGTATAGCAAAAAAATGGCAAACATTTCCGCTGTGATTTTGTTTACGAAGTTGAAACTATATTGAATGTTGCTTAATGGAGAGGAAAACGAATAATAATGTTTGCTCGACTAGAAAGGCATATTATTTATTTGTACTCAATTTAATTAGTACTTCATTTAACACGAAACTTCAGAGCATAATTATAAAGTACCTATATGATAGGTATATTCTATTACGTTGGCACATAAGAAATAGCTTCTTACTGGGCACAGTACTTATGTGCCACCCTAATACAACACATATTTAGGAAACGAAAAAAGAACTTAGAAGGAACATCACTTAAGTGTCTGCCTTCGATTTTGTTGAAACGCATGTATGTGATAGAGCATTGAAAACTATTAAACGCGTATTTTTTTCTCTTCGACAAAATGACAATTATAAGGGTGGAAACCACCCCTCAAAGATAGGCCTGTCGATGGGTGATTTTGCAGTTTCACCCACGAGCAGTCCACCGATCTGGATGAAGCAATAAACCAAAATTCTTCTAATGTAAAGCGATGAAAATTCAACTGTAAAAATATCGGAAAAAAAAATTAATTAAGGGGTGACACGCCTTTTTTGAGGAGTGGTTTCCCGCTTTAAAGCCGTTTTTCCGGCGACAAAAAAACGCGTCTAATAGGTTTCAATGGTTCATCACATATATGAGCTTTAACAAAATCAAAAGCGGACACTTAAGTGATATTCTTTATTAGAGGAAGCCATGACGAGTGTTAACAAAAATCTATTAATTCCGTTGAGTAATTAATTTTTGTTCATCATTAAGAGGAAATACTTGACTTTGAAAATCTATATTAAATTCGAATTATAAAAATGAAGTAAAATCGCATTCTTCGTTTCCTATCACCTCTCCTTGAAATCATTATTTTTCCTAAGAATGTTTTATTTCCCATTAGCAGATAAAAGTTTTTTTTTTTTTTTTCATTTTTGAAAGAGACGTGCATCGTCCTGTACGGTGCACGCGTTAATTAAGTCAAATCATCGATATCGAATTCTTTATGAAGCAGACGGTCAATAAGCTGGTATTTTCAGATATGTGAATAATAAAATGTGGATTTTCCCAGGTGATTTTATACTCTTTCCACCGTAGATATCGTAACAATACACGGCAGAGATGCGGAAGAGCAAGCGATGCACTACTCTCACGACGGTTTTTCAGTCGTGCTTTTTTCATTAAAGCATATCGCGAGAGTCGAGCTCAAAAGAATATTGGCACCCGTATCGTCGTCGGGACGGAAAGCGAAAAATTGATGTACGTCTGAGCATCATATTTTTTCCGCAAGGGAGCTCGTTAAAGTGACGAAGCAGCGTCGTTGCTTGCATGACAAGCAAGAAACGAGATGTGAATATTGGATAACCATAGAAATTGGATACACATTGGATATTCCTGTGTATATATGTGTTTCCCCCAAGGCTTTATGGAATGAAATATATTATTGGCACTAACCGTTATATACGATATTCACAGCTATACGAGGGAGAACAGTTTTCTCATATTTGCTGGAGGCGCGTTTTAATTAAGCGCGTATCGTGGGATATCGCAGTCTCGTAGGAAAGCAAGTCACTTTTTTCAAATTTTCATTCGATATCCATCGACACAAATCAAACAACAGTCATTGATTGAGACTGGAAAATATGCCATTGAGGAATCATCACAAAGTAACGGGTCAAAAATAGCAGATTTTCACATTTTTTACCGATGGTTAAAATACGCTAATCAGTCTGATTTTTTTATGTCAAATCAAAGCACTCGTGAAGAACGGAAAATAAATTTGTGAACGTTTATTCTTATGAAAAAAAATTAACGGTTGTAAATATCGTCGAAAAAAAGGATTCCTCACGGTTGTTGCCGTAAATATTATCCGAAAGAAAATTTGTAAAAAGATTATTAATCAGTGTGAAGGCCGCTATCTTGCTATAGAGGTTATTTTTAAATCAAGATTGAGAAAATGGCGGCGGTTTGAAAAAAATTATCGAAGTTAGCCTATTTTATCGACAGTTCTTGGTGGAAAAAAATGACGATTTAAAAAAAGCTTCCATAGCAAAATAACGAATGGCGTGAAGAATGGTGTATCAACATTTGAGACAGACAGCTTGAAAACTTTCCCTTTGAGAGTATACACCGTTTTGAAAAACGACATTTCGACAAAAACGCGTTTAAAGTATCGAGTGCAGAATTTTCATATAAATTATCTAATTACGTTTATGTAAGTATGTGAACAGCATGTTTATAATCGTCTACACTATTGGATGATGCAAAAAGAACAAAATCGATTTTTTTTTAGTTTGACGTGATGATCCATTTGTGATGATCCCTTAAGGGGTAACACCACTGTAGAATTTTGAAGAAATTGTTTTTATTTTAATCTGCTTAAGCAATGCTTTGAACCATCTAGATAAGGGGAAAAAAGTTTGGTACCTGTAAAACAAAGGTCCGCAAGCCCGTACGACCGTTTTTATCGGAACACAATTTTTCAAAACGGCGCGCAGCATAGCTCCAACGATTTTTATTCCATTCACTCCAAATTTTGAGCACATCTTTAAAATAACATTCCGAACGTACGGGACATACGTACGGGATTTTCCATCAGTTAATTATAACATTAGTTATCAACAAATTAATGTTCTTTTTTTCTGTCGAAAATTAAGTTTTCACATTACATGCTTTCAACAAAATACATGTTTTCAAAATCCCCTACGTATTTCTCTAGCTATGCTCATGTAATTTTTTTTAATTAAATTTTTTTTTAAACTTAGATTTTTTTCCAAGTTCAAATTTGCGTCAGTTGTACTGCGTGCCGCAGAGCGTCTCAAATTCAACATGCCTCGCGAGAATGGCTCCAGCGTCACCATTTTGTATAATTTTTAAAGGGGACTTCTCACTTTACACCCTAAAAAAAGGCTATTTCCATGCATTTTTTGATTGGTTTATATTATAGATATTGATATAAAAGTTATTACACTTAATAAATAAACTTTCGAAATACATTGAAATTTTTTTTGTTTATTCAAGTCACTATTTAGACGAAAATGGTAGTTAAAAAAATGTCCTAAAAAATTGTAGGTCTGCGCTGTTGATAAAATCTCGAAGATGGATCATCCGAAACAAAAAAATCAAACGGTTTTATATTCAGTATTTTAATGGCTATAGCGCATATCATACGATCTTTGCATATATGCAAAATAACAAAATGGTGGACATTTTTCGAAAAAAACGTGTTTTTTCACCGTTTTTTGGCAAAAAAAGTACATATCAAAATTTGAAAAAATTCTTGATATTTGCTATAGTTGTAAAAAATATGTGGTTAAAATTTCATAAGCATCGGTTCAGTAGTTTCTAAGATTTTATTAACAAGCCGTCGAAAAACGTTGTTTCGAGAAAAACGCGTTTAAAGTTTGCTTGGGTTACATAAATACATTAATTTTTTTTAACTATATTTCGAAATTGTATTTATTAAGTGTAACAACTTTTATGTCAATGTCTATAATATAAACCTATTTAAAAAATTCATGAAAATAGCCTTTATTAGCGTCTACAGTGAGAAGACCCCTTAACATAACATTTTTTTGTTCACTCGAAGATATGACTAATAACATCGTTGAATATTATTATCCTCTGACTCGTCCTTCCACAAAAAAAAAATCGCGAAAAATCACCTAATTTTAGACGTTTCAGTGGTGGGCTAACCCCTTAACTTAATGTGCACAGCCATCTATAGGTACAATTTACCAATTACTTGCCATTCCAGACCATTTCGATGGAATGGAGAAGTTTTTCTTTTACCTGTCCTAAACCCCCAATCGTTTCATCAGACACAATCGTTAGCGACCGCGATGGTTTTTATTTTCTCTTCCTAAAGAATGATAAATCCGTTATCCCGAAAAAACAGCATCTTGCCCCGATCGTGTTATAAATTTGGCCGAGGGTATGAAATATTCAACACCCATTAGTGGATTCGTAACGAGGGCATCGCGCAGGATGCTCGTACGATGATACTGCTCGAGAAAGGAAGAAAAAGCGAGTCCTTTCACGATCGCATTGCGATAAGCAGTAGCGTCGATGCCGCGCGTTCTTTCGTAAGCCCCGCATGGATAAAAGCTCTCGAGAAAGCAGGCTTTGCGCGCAGGTTGTTGTGCGCCCGTTTGCAAGCAAACGTGGGCCTGAATCGCGCGACTCAACAAACGAACTACCGTGGCTTGTGCCATTTTCCTAAAGACGACAGTCAAAACAAACGTGTACGAAAATGGTGTACCGTGCAGAGTACACGTACGACAAGTTGTGCCTTAATGCTCTGCCGGCAAGGCCACTTTAAAATGGTACAATCATACGAATGGCAAAAAAAAAAGAATTGACCAAGTCCCGAGGAACGAGGTTGAGTAGAGAACACGCAGCGTTTACCTCACTCTCGTGTGCGTCATTCTGTAAGAATTTACAGAGAGGAGTAAAAGCATTACCGACGGAGTAAAAGTAGCTCTGCTATATGTAGGCCTGTGTGCGCGTGTGTGTGTATGTAGCCTCACATACATTTATGGTTGAGATCAAACGGAATAGAGCAAGAGTGAGCTGAAGCACCGAATGGGGGCACGGAAATGTGTCGAAATGGGGTAAGGGGGCACGAAGAAAGAAGAGAGATCGAGAGGGTGACAGAATGACAGAAATAGCAAATTCGAAACGTTTTGAGGACAGAGAGTTGCAGAAAAAAATGACCTACGTATTGTCATACATCGACGGTTGGTGAATACACCAGCGATGTCGGAATTTTCCTAAATTTCCTACACTGACCAAAAATTCGATTGATATTGACTCACCGCGTCTATTTGATTTTTTTTAATTTAAATAAACTAGATTTTTCGCGAAATCAAACTTTTTCTATTGCATTCCATTATTGGAATTATTTATTTTGAATATGTTTATTTATTCAAATCAAAATCTATTTAATACCGTCCAATAACTCAATATTTTATTTAATCCTAATAAATCTGTGATTCGGTTTCATGTGTTCAAAAAACAATTTAGTTGAATTCGCTAAATATATCTATGTGATTTTTTTATTTATTTAAATTGAATAGAATTTTCGTAGAGTATACCCATTTTTCTATTTGATTGAACTAAAGGTCTGTCTTTATTGCAACACACATATCAAAGCGCAGTGGGGGTAGAGAGGGTGGAGATATATATATATATATATATATATATATATATATATATATATATATATATATATGAAGTGAAACTGCAAAATCACCCCTCGACACGCCTTTCTTTGAGGGGTGGTTTCTTCCCTTAAAACCGTTTCCCACCGATAAAAAAAACGTGTCTGACAGTGTCTAATAGTTTTCAATGCTTTATCACATATATGAGTTTCAACAAAATCGAAGGAGAACACTTAATCGATCTTCTTATTAGAAAAAACTTCACCGCAACAATTTCAAGCGGTATAGTACTCGAATACCCAAAGTGCAGAAATGTTCCGCCCACCCATGCGAATTTCCGTCTAAGCTATTGTTTTTTTTCTTTTCATTTTGCATTTAATTGAAAGTCATTATTTCCGATCGAATGGAAATTGCGATTATCTGCAACCGGATGAAAAAGCTTTACTTGGTTTTCAATGTATCCACGAGCTTCGTTTTTTGAAACAATGGAAACCGATAAGTCTGCGATACACCGCATCGGAACTGTATTTTGTTGTACGACGATATCGGATATTGATAAACCGGAGTGTAAACGGTGAAGGGGATCTGTAGCGAAGTGAAGGTTGTTATGCTCGAGGGCAACAGCCCGGAGAAACGTCTTTGCGGCCGGTTCGCGGCTTTCTCTTCTGGCACGACGATGCCTTGGCAGAGGGTAAGTAAAACCACTAGACAACGGAGGATCCAGCCACAAGCTTTGGTAATACCCGATGAAGTCTCCAGCCCCCTATCGTACTTGAGCTTTATCCACCTCACAGGGGTAAGCATGCGTTGCAAAGGGTATAAATCTTCTCTTGTTGGTCATGCGTAAAGACATCTAGATGATCTGATCAGTAGTAAAAACCCTATGATAACTCGCTACATCATATCGCAGCGGTATACAAAGAAATCGTATAGCTGGACTTGGTAACATGTTCATTTTACTCTCTTCTCTTGATGATCAATTTCATCTCCATCGATTTTAACAGCCCAAAGGACATTGTTGATCACCCTATCTTACATGCCTTATGTTATCTGCCCAAGCGATAATGTGCCAAGTATTCTAAATATACTCAGATATACCAAACTTGAAAATTTGTTTGCATGATCATGCAAACAGCTGTGTATTAGACCCTGCTTGTGATTTTTTTAGTCTTTAGAAATCTTAATAGAATCAATTATTGAAATACTATGGACCATAAATCTTTGTTCATGTATTCATCGAATTGATTAGAAAAACCTCAATTTGGATTCCATCGGACAGCAGCTCGGTGACTGGCGTGCCTCCTTCAATTTTGTCATGGTCAGGCCCAAACCACTTGTTCCCCAAAATTGTAAAAAATGCGTACTCCGATTGGATCAGTCTAAATATGAGCCGGTGCAAATCTTTATGTCGGGGCCGAAAGGCATATATAAAAAAATGAGAAATGTCTCGTGTACCTACATATACTATCTTCAACACACGAAAGTTTGCTATGGAGCGTCGTTTTTTTTGTTCACTTTTGGGAGCAGCACTTTGATGGTCCGGGACTGCAGCACGTGGCTCACCAGCTCGTCATTAAAATATGAATCAAAGAAACGCCCTCTTTGCGCTCGCTGTCTCTTTTCGCTGGGCCGAATACATGTACTCCTGAAATAGACTGCTCAAATACGGGGCGTGTACCGAGGAAACGATATATGTAAATGAGCGAATGAGTAGCTAGCAGGGGGACAGGGGAGAGAAAGAGGGCGATATATGTACGCTATGAGTGAAAATTATGTCTGGCTTGGTCATAAAACCGTCGTCGGATAGTTGCGCTACCTTTCACGCATTCGTAGTGTGCCAAAATTCGCGCTCGTTTCTACACTAGAAATTTCCGTACCAGGTCCCTACTGTGCACTGTACTCATTAACTCCTCCCAAGACTCGTTAAATTTTGTAGAGAATATGGGCTATTCCGCGTAAAACGGTTGTTCATTCGTAAACGTTCATTTCGAAACAAGAATGATCGGCTTTCGACTTGCAACGAACATCCCTCAGGTGTTGGACTTCCATTTTGTTGAAACTTATAAATGTTATGAAGCATTGGAAACTAAACGATACGTTTTTCTTATCAGCGGAAAAACGGTTTTAAGGGGTGAATCCAGCCCTAGAATAGGTGCGGTCCACCCCTTAATTCTTTTTTTTTGCGATAACTCTAGTGAATTTTTCATCGCTTCGTGAGAAGAATTTTCGTCTTTGTTTCATTGCGATCGGTCGACTGCTTGTGGGTGAAACTGCAATATTACCCCTTGACATGCCTTTCTTCGAGGGCTGGATACACCCCTTAAAACCGTTTTTCCGCTGATAAAAAAAACGTGTCATTTAGTTTTCGAAGCTTCATAACATATCTAAGTTTGAACAAAATCGAAGGACGACACCTGAGGGATGTTCCTTGTTGGTGAGACGAATCAGAATGTCCGCTTATAGAAATGAATGATATCATAAGACGGAAGTCACACTGAGATAAATGTATGGTGTTTTCAACCCTATTTTAACTACGATTGATATTTCCCTAACGGAACAATAATATTCTATAGCCATACTTACTGCTAAAAGTATAGTACTGCTTATTGATATTTTAGCAGTTGCATAAATGATGCACATGTGTAAGCCGCAACCACCAATCTTACAAGCATATGTTGATTGTTCAATGCTATATAATATAGTAGGTTTTCATAAAATGGATTTGCCCGGACCCTATTAAAAATGTACTCACCAAGATCCTAATAGTCAACGGGCTTAAATATGTATGCATTGATTAAAAAATGTTGCTTGCATTTGCGACGATGTTTACAGTGATTTGTATCATATTATAAGATACGACCTGCTATATATGCGTATTTGGTGTACTATATGATTATTTCTTAGACACTGCATGCATGTTGATTGAAGGCATCAATGCCCGTCTACTAAATACATAGAATATTTTATAAATCTAAAAGAAAATAAAATACTCAACTAAGAGTTCTAGCTGAATGATTTTACATTATAATTTGTCATTCCCTGACCTCCTGTAATGATTGATTTTGAAGAAAATATTTGCCTCCACATGAAATTTAATCTATTTTCATGAGATTGAAGTTGGCATGGAATGAAATTGATTATTTTTCAAGTACTCGAATTTCTTGCAGCCAACTTTCATCACCAAAATGCATCAATCATTTATTTAAAATGATAAAAATGGAGAACTAAAAATGTTTTTAAAAAATTCGTTGTCGGTATACCTACGATGCAAACTTCAGGACCGTCCTACGTTTTGCCTACACCACGCATGCTGCCACTACGCCATCGAGTGCTCGTAGCATTTTGATCGCAGATATGGCGTAACAGCCAAAAGTAATTCCGGCTGCACTTGCGAATAACTGTTACCTCCGATTTAGATGAAATTTTGCATAGATTATTTTTTTAATACTATGAATCACTGATCGAATGGATTTTCGGCACATCGCAATAGCTTTGCACCATATAATAGTGATTTGTGCCATATTATGTCATACGATATGATTGATATATGCATAGTAACGTTTGTCCTACAAGAACAGAAGGTAAACTACAAGAAAAAGTGTTGAACTGATATACTATTTTTGGAATGCAACAAACATACTATGTAACAGTTTATGAGACAAGCGTTGTTCTTAAAACTACTATAATTGTAAGTCGTGGGTGCTCCAACTCCATATAATTTACGTCTTCGCGATAAGTAAACATTGCCATCATTTTTTTCGTACTGTCACTTTTCATAAGGTCTTCTAGCAAGTTATATTCGACGAATGTTGATGTTAACCATATGAATTGTACAAACTTGAATAGAATAGTAGAAGTTTGACCTGAATAAAACCTTACGTACAGTATACAGCATCCGTATTTGTGCGTCGATTTTATGATAACAATGGATTAATCATATTTATATTGCGAAGCCTTTGACAATAGTTAATAATTATTTCGGTGATAATAGTTAGCCAAACACGCCACTCAATTAGCAAGTTTAAATATACTTTTCACTTATAGTTATGCTAACCACATTACGATTACAGTATCAATAAACTACAGGAAATGTTACTATCCTCTCTCTTTACCATGGGCGTTTTTTGTAAATATCGTGGATTATTTCTCTCAGTACATGATTGCTCAAGATATTAAGGCGTTACCCCCACTTGTAGCGCAAAAAAGGCCTTTTTCATGATTTTTTTTAAAGAGAACTACAAAACGTTTTAATCGATCAATATACCATCTTAAAGAACACATCTTGAAGAACTTTCAGTCATTTTTTTATTGAAAAATATTACATTGTTTAGTGGCAAATGGCCGTCAATGAAATAATGTTTTTATATACACGGTTTGCGGTGACCAACATTTCGGCGAAGTGGATCATCTGAAAAAAAAATGCGGATGGATTTAGTCAAATATAAGTATAAACTAGTCTTTAATCGAAGGATTTTAAAAAATGTTCATTTTTCACAAAATGGCGGACAGTCAAAGTTAATGGTTCGATTGTAACGAAAAAAACGGCCGTTTTTTGGCTATAAAACGGCCATTTTTTTTTTTCGAAAAAAAAAATCGAACGATTAAAGACTACATTTTTATGTATTAAATAAGGCTGCAAAATTTCAAGAAGATCGGTTCATTAGTGTTCGAGTAATCTTGGTCACCCACTTCAGAAATGCCATTTTGAGAAAAACGCGTTTAAAGTTTCAATTTCAGTTTACACGAAGAAAATATTTTTTTTTGTAAACTTACATAGAGTCATCTATTCCGGGCCCATACTTCTGTATGGGCCCGGATACTTATACTTCAAAAAAATGCAATAAAAAAAAAACGATTTTTTCAAAATCGCAAGTGGGGGTAACCCCTTAAAGGAAAAATGGAACGACCGTTAAAACTAACATAACATGCCCGTTTTCAAAACGGAGTAAGCGCGAGTAATTTTTTCCCGCGTAATGGGAGCGTTTTAAGAGATTTTGATAAATCGCTAGTATCAAGTTTCAGAGACAATATAACGTTATCTCGAAGAGGGATGATAAAAATTTAGTGCTTCTTATTACAACCCCGAATGCGAATTATAGCAGTGTGAATTATGGAGCGAAGGATGTCCGGGTGTTTCGAGATGTACAATCTTGACGCAGATGGATGATACATCACAAATGCGGTGTGTCTTTGTAGATTGCAAGGCGTTGCCGCGTGTCTCGACGTGAGATTATACATCAAATGATGAAACGAAGAAGAAGGACATCCAACATAAATATATAAATATAGTAAGACGTATGAAGTGGGAGACAATATTCCTGAGGAGATGAGAGCTGTACGGTCATAGCTCTCTAGGAAATTATCCTCGTCGGAAAGGTCGATGTGAAGCGGGAAAGATGTGAGTGCGCGAGCGCACAAATTCCCCTTCTCTGATACGGAATAAGGCTGTATTGCGGTCGGATGGAGCTTTGAAGTAATCAAAAAGGATCTACTCCGTCTCACTCACTCCAAGTGACAGAGGAAAATCCTAAACGCCTTTGTACATCTGATGTTTTTTCATGCGATCGACACTCTCGCTGGTACATGCTAATTAAGAACTACAGCTATCGAATTTCACTTGTTATAAATATTTATTTCACTTCACTAACATGTGTTTTACATCTTCATTTTATTTCTCAAATCAGCCATCACAAAACGTGTACATTGCTAGGCTCGTTCGACCTGTACGAACAGTCTTTTTCATTCTTCGATCGTCGAGTCTTTTTTCTGAAGATTTTCTCGCTGTCTGACCGAAGTAATCCCTATCTACTTGGAACGCTCAGCTTGTAGAGTCTGCCGGCTTTCTCGCAATCGATCCATATATTCGAGGCAGACGAGACCATACTTTTCAACATAAACACCGTCTTAAAGAGATTCAAATGAAAATCAGTCGAAATAATTCGAACACTTGATCTGATCTGTACTTGAGGTACTACTGGCGGATTGACTAGTCAACAGAAAGTCTATAAATTATCGTATCTGAAAAAAGCAAAATATAATGTATTTGGGCATGAGAATAAACACGATACAGAAAATAATTATTTGAGAGTGCATGTGATAACTGTTTGTATTATAGTTTGGTAAGTGAAGAAAAATCGCAATCAGATTTTAATTGAGTTGTCACAGGCCCCCATTTCATAATTCTGGCAATATCCGTGGCAACGCTGTATTTAGGTGCTTTCGATACATGTCAAGCATGTGTTGGTTTACCGTAGGTGTAATCGTGTGTTCTAGTGTATGTGTAATGTGCATATTGTAATAAGAGAGATGGCAGACGCGACTAGCGAACAGAAAAATGAGTCGATTGAATCGATGATATCTGCTCAAAATGTCCCATAACCTATATTTTTATGGAACATACGTGACCGCGACAGTTTTCTTGTTATTCGTTGTGCTTTTCGCATAGCTCTGATCTAATCGGGAACTATGATTATTTCCGTTCCAAAGTTCGATCCGCACGGATTCCCTATATGGTGCGGGTTGAATGCATTGATTTCGTGAATGAATTACTATTGTATTTAGCCGGTAAGGCCTGTAGAGTGCTCGTGGACGTCATTTTTGTCTCTACTACAGCATACAAAAAAATCAATTTTTTTCTAATGACGAGGTTCGTGCACCTTAAGGTTTTTTCAAGGCCTTAAGCCACTCTAGACGTCGACAAAACAGGCTTTTTGGGGATTTTTTTTTTCAGAAAAACTACAAAATAAATCGAGATTACAAAAAAGGGTGTTTATCATACATATCGGTGACTGTATACAATCATTTTTTGGAAGCGATTAATTTCAAAATGGCGGCTGTGCAGCGTTTATCTCAAAACTACATTTTTTAAGTTGGCCGGAAACATAAACCAGGAAATTTTCAACCTATTCACTTAAAATGTTGAATATATCGTGAAAAATGGATTGTCAGTTCCAAAGTTTCACTTTCCAAAAATTTGCCTAAAAAATTGTCAGATAATTATCAATAACAAATGAACTATGCAATATAAAAAAAAATCCTACCTACTTCCATAGACAATATATTTTTCAAGATATATTCAACATTTTAAGTGAATAGGTTTAAAATTTTGTGGTTTATGTTTCCGGCCAACTTAAAAAATGTAGTTTTTTTAAATAAACGCTGCACAGACGCTATTTTGAAATTAATCGCTCCAAAAAATTATTGTATACAGTCACTGATATGTATGATAAACACCCTTTTTTGTAATCTCGATTTATTTTGTAGTTTTCCTGAAAAAAATCCCCAAAACACCTATTTTTCGGCCTCTAGAGTGGCCTAACCCCTTAAGCAAATACCTGAATCGCAGAACGTACGTATTTACATTGTCTGTACTTTGAGTCAAATGGATATAAGCACCTTGATGATAAGACATCTTTCCACAGTAAATAAAACTAAACCGTATGAAGAACGCTGGCTTGGCTGTAACATTGGAAATGTAAATATTTTATTCATCTTGTTGGTAACGTGTAATCATAGCCCGTTTTGTAAATGCTGATAGAGTGGATAATAGACGTTCATTGAGCCAATGAAAAACGTTATTTAAGTACAATCCAGAGTGCGGACAGCCAATGAAAAGCGTTATTCGAGAGCATTGCAATGTGTGCAGGATAACCTATGAAAAGCAGAGAGTGCTGGTGCAGATACCATCTCGTGGACCTCTCACACAATAGTAAGCCATGGTCGAGAGAACGTTTTTTTCTTAGTCCAAACGCTAACTGAGAGCTAATTAGTGGCAACGTCGATTCTCTTTGAGGGTGGCTGAAGCTCTCCCTTTGATGCGATATGTATACAGCGACTTGGCCATGCTTTATACCAACCCTGCTCGAGCCCATATATCGATCATCAATCGTTTGATTAATTACTCGACTATATCCCCCTGACAATCAGTCTCGGTGATAGGCTCTGCTTTTCTCACAGCGGCGCAAATTGCTTTTCCATGATATATATATGGAGATAATAAAACCATTATAACCGCGCATTATTATGGAAATACTCGATTCAACAACTTTAAGACAATGGCTATATTATTTTGACATTTTCGACAAAGTCCGATCACATTTAACTCAGCCACGAGAAAAAAAAGAGTTCACGAGCATTGTGACCTAAGCTAATAAACTTCCAATCTTTCAAGACCAATTTAGCCCGTGAATGCAGAAAAATTACTATGCTACAACATTATTCATAAAGAGCACTATAAACATGCTTTGATTACGAAGACACTTCGTAATGTTGATTTCGAAAGGATATGAAAATTTGATTCTATTAATCAAATTCTGAAACAATTTTGAAATATGAAAACAAAGTATGGAAATTTTCGCAAATATTTTAGATTGAACACTTAACACCTACTTATAAAGTTTAGGTAGAATATATTGCAATGTGAATATCGTTGTTTCGTCACCCGAAGAATTAATATTTCTTCATTGAGAACTTCGGTGTGAGAAAAAGTAGCTCTTGTAGTCAGACCAGAAAATTGCGGATGTTACCTTCACTTGATTTACCATCAATCTCTGTTCTTGTGACCGAGGTGATATCTATATTGATGTCGCATATCGGGGACGTCATTTCAACATGGACACGTTTTACTAGAGCAGACGGCCGATCAACTTTTTTAATTGTGCACTTCATTAATTAATCTTTCACGCTTGAATTCTCTGGACCGACGTCTGGGAAGTCTTGCCTTTCTAACAACTACTTTTTTCCTCAAGTTTTTCGCCACCCTCAACGTCCTTATACTGACAAAGTTTTTCGGCTAATCTGCTTTCCGAAACGAGCTTTCCCATGGCAATACACGCTTCATGCCCACACGCACTTACAAACAATTTTTTTTGCATGTATACGTAAATGAGCACGATACGTGGCGAAGTACATGTGCAAATATACATCTTAGAGAGGGTCGAGCATTTGACTAATAAATGTTAAAGGATACTGATTTTTCAGGCATTGATAGGTCAATAAAAGTTCAACTTTGAAGTTCCCATACACTTCACTAAATCAGTTTTGGGGGAAAATATATTAAAATCTAGGCAACTTAGCATCATCCCTTATTTAAAAAAAAACGGGATAAAAAATAATTATCATCCCTTATTTAAAAAATCGTGAATTTAGCCACAGGTAATATATCACACTAAAATATTAAGTGCAGTCATCGAGGATAAAAATCTAGTTCAAATAATGGGTTTTTATGAGACGCTGTGCTAAATTTTCCACATTCAAAAATAATGTTCCCTCGAACACGGAGCAGTAGAACTTACGGAAGCTGCGAACTTTCATTGGACGCTTCTACGTCTAACAAAAAGTCGATATCTTTCAACATTCAATGGTGAAAGGCTCTATCTATCTTAAGCCACGCTGTAACGAGGCAACCCCGTCAAACTCGTTAACCGATGGTGATGACATCATAATACTCATCATTAGCAGTTAAAATACCACGATGGCCGTCGTCCTAACGCGCGTTGCTTGATGCGCGGCAATAAATGTATAGTGCATTTCACGTCGAATCTCTCCGGGTTCGAGCCTTATTATTTTCTACTACTCTTATTATACCCTCAATAAAAAAATATCACGTTAATCCTCGATTGTATTTGGCTCGCTCGTCCTCTAGATCAAGTACGCTCCCACCCTAATTTCTGCTTGATCCGGCACAGATATTGACTTTTTTCGTTGTTACTCCGATCGTTTCATTAATGCAATATTCTAGTCTAAAGGCCTGAAATCCACGCTTTTTCGCACTCGATTAAAAACGATATTTTTTGAATGTCCATTGTTTCACAGTCTTTTTATTGATGTTTCAAGAACAGAACAAAAAAATTGGCAAAAAAATAAAGTTGACAAAGTTGTGGGCCTCTAAATATAGCCATGAAAAAGAGGTTGAGGCGATTGAGATGATTCCAAAGCTGTCAATTCTCTGCAAGAGAATTTTTTTTTCAAAGTGACATTTTTTTAATATTAATAATAATAATTCAGCAATTCCGAGGTAAGAACGATAGGGGGGTATGTACTAAAGGGCTATACCAAATGTATGACTCTTAAGTCATACGGTTGAATAGAACTGGAGATTTTACGTCAGCCAGGTTGAAAATAGTAGTTTCGAGAAAAATGAGTTTATGGTTTTGAGTAAAATTTCAGACGACCGCAACTATCGAAATGGTTAATGTCATGTTATACTTTCGTTATAGGAATCGACCACTCCTGCCTCGTAAAATGTGCCTTCCTCGACTTTGAAATGACGATTTTTTAAAACTCGTTCTTCCCTGCGAGCATTTCTACCTTCCTTAGAAGCCTCTGAAGTTCGGAGCTCCGGCCGGTCGATCCTATTCTGGTCTCGTTTGTTGGCGTAAATATTGGGAATTTCGAAATTTCCTTTCGAGGACATATATCCTTAACGGGCTACATCTACCTAGGTAGGTAAAAAAATTACATGTTCCAAAAATATTTGTATTCGATACTTTTATTCGATAGTTTTATTCGATACAGTTTTCAGCTATCAATTGAATGAGCTACAGCTTCTTGCAGCCGGCCGCGCGAGCGGTAGCAGTACCATACTTTGAACTTTGAACGCGTTTATCTCGAAACACTGCTTTCAAAGTCGGTGGACATGATATCTCGAGAACCACTCGATGTATTGTTTCCAAATTTACAGGAGATACGATGAGAAACATTTAGAGGTCGTTGACGATCTCGCTTTTTTTCAAATCGATCTTCATTTTTTAATACTTACATAAAAATTACGACTTTTTTCAAAGATTTTGTATGCTCGAGTTTCAATTCGTCGCCTGGAGGTTAAAAAATAATAGCTTTGAAAATCGACGATCGTCCACGACTCGTATTTATTATTAACATGAATAACCAATTTGGTTTTTATATTTCAAATGAACCGTTTGAGCTGGAGAATGTCCACCGCCGAATATCGTGAAACAAATTTCATCATCTGCCGACGGCTATGCTTTTTTTGTTTGACTGTATTTTTTAGTAATTTTTTCTAAGGCTCTCAACATATGTACCTTTCTGTTAAAAAAATGCATTTCTTTTTCACCAACCGTTTCCCAGAAGAAAAAACATCGGACATTGGCCATTTTTTTAGGGCCTCAACGTAGATGTAGCCCCTTAAGGGGTAATACCACTGTAGAATTTTCAAAAAGTTAATTTTCTTCTCGAAACACAATTTTTCAAAACGACACGCAGCATAACTCCAACAATTCTCATTCTTTTCACTCCAAGTTTTGAGCACATCTTTAAAATAACATTGCGAAGAGAAATACGTACGGGATTTTTCATCAGTTAATTATAACATTCGTTATTAACAAACGATTCTTCTTTTTTTCTGTCGAAAATTGAGTTTTTACTTTACATGCTTTCCAATTACACAAAAATCCATATTTTCAAAGCCCCCTACGTATTTCTCTAGCTATACTCATGTAAATTGATAGAATTTTTTAAATTTTCTTCCAATTTAAAATTTGCATCAGTTATACTGCGTGCCGCAGAGCATCGCAAATACCGTATCCGTTAGCGTCGCGATTTTTTATAATTTTTAAATATAATTTTTTTTATAGGGCTGGAAGGGATACAATCAAATGGATGGAAGTGGTAGAGAGAATCGAATCCGATCACCTATTATTTTTTTGTTCCCTTAAAGATATGACTAATAACATCCTTAAATATTATTATCCTCCAACTTGTCCTTCCACCCAAAACAAATCGCGGAAAATAACTTAATTTTAGACGTTTACAGTAGTGTAAGCCCTTAAGAGTCTATACTTCAAGAAAATGTAAAAAATCGATGTTTGAAAATTTCTTGACTAGAATACTGCCTTGCGAGCCACTTCACATTACTTCGACATTACGCCTTCTTGAACGCGCCGAGTCACCACGACACAAAAATACAATATAGGAACAACATATTGCCAGTCTTTCTTGAGCCTCTTCAAACGAGTTCAACTCCGGAGAATTTTCGCAAGCGAGGGAAGAAGAGAAAGAACAAAGAGAATCCAGGGGATGCAGGAATGTTCAAGAAACTAAAAAGGTGTTTCAAGTGTGAGGCTCAAAAACGTTCTTCGCCTCGTCCAAGGGAATCCAATTTCGGATCCATTGATCAAGACAACGACGACTAGAACAAATATCGGCAATCCCGAAGCCGAAGCCAATCTAGCTTCATGGAGTGGAAGCCAATCTAGCTCCATAAAATGGAGAGCGTTACCTGCAAGGTACGTCGCACGGTAGTCAAGGACAAAATGCTGAAAAACGTCATCTGCGAGGCACCCCGCAACTAAATACAATGATCAAGAACTCTCAAATAGTGGAAAGTGTTCCCTGCGAAGGACGGCGCACTAGAGCCGAGAACGAAATAGTGGTGCAGAGCCTGCGAGGCATGTTCTACAATGAAAATCGGGTCCACAGCAAGCCTGACTACCAACATCCCTCAGGTGTCATCCTTCGATTTTGTTGAAACTTATATATGTTATGAAGCATTGCAAACTAAGAGACACGTATTTTTTTATCGGCGGAAAATCCATTTAAGGGGTGAAACCAGCCCTCGAAGAAAGGCATGTCAAGGGGTAATATGGCAGTTTCACAGAAAACAGTCGATCGATCGCAATGAAACAAAAACGAAAATTCTTCTAATCCGAAGCGATGAAAAATTTACTAGAGAGGTATCGCAAAAAAATAATGAAGGGGTCAATCACCCCTATTTGAGGGCTGATTTTAAACCCCTTAAACCCGGTTTTCTTTCATAACGTATATAAGTTTCAACAAAATCGAAGGACGACACCCGAGGGATGGTCCTTGTCCGGCGAGAGGCTTGTCGTGATCAGGAAGTTTCGGGGGACAGAGGAAGATATTCAAAGATTCACGTGACACTACAGGTGAAAATTCAAATAGTGATGATCAAGTAAAAATCTTAAAAGAAATAAACGCAACTCGGCCAAGCTTGCTTCATGACGATACGGAACAAAAAAAAATTGATCATCCGATATTCAGCAGATCGATGGACAAATATAGTGAAAAAGAGCCTTCCGGAGGAGACCAAGCAAGAATTAACGAAAAAACAGCCTTAAGCAGAATACAGTGGACAAACATACAGTGACGAGCCTAACTATGCATCTGATCTATTCGAACGAGGTAGCTCACAGAATTTGAATTGATAATCACTTATGTAAGTTCCTTCGATCTATTAAGGCAGCATTGCTGTCTAGAAATTTGAAAAAATCAGTTTTTAAAAGTATTATTTTATCAATCCACAGACTACTTTGAATACGTATGTGAAAACCGTTTCATGATCCTCATCGAATTGGCCGAGTTATAGAAATTATAAGGAGTACGCTCGGGGAACGCGGTGGAGAGGCAGCAGCTTTGAATGCGTTTTTCTCGAAACTATGCTTTTTAAATCGGCAACGACAATATCTTGGTAACCCATTGGCCGATTCAGCTCAGATTCGGCATATATCTTCAATAGACTGTTCCTCAACGTTGGTAGCAGAATTTAGTTGAATTATATATATTTTTATGTATATATCTCGTAGAATAGTGAGAAAAATGGGAAAAACTAATAATCAAAGTTTAGCATGCCGCTATGGTCTGTTTTTTTTGCTGTATCTGGTACCAAACATCACAATATTCATACGGATCAAGAATATGTTTCGTTTTTTTTTTCACGTTTATACGTCCACAACACTGGTCGCCAATTGGGTGCGTGGTCCGCGCATCGTTGTAAAAAAACGTACAAAAATACATGATTGTACATTTTTTAAACATGTACATTTTCTTAAAGGATCAATAAACATTTGTAAAAAAGTTTAGAAAGAAAAGAATTAAGTTAAGAATTAAGTTAAAAAGTAAGGTATTTTATTTGGCGTTTTTTTAAAATGTTGTCATATGAATGCTTCATGGGCCTGGCATCGATGATTCTGTGTAAGTATTGAAAAAAACACTCGTGTGCTGATGTTCAATTTTTTATTTTCTAGTGTACATATCTTTGAAACTTTTAAACGCGTTTTTCTCACACTTAGCATTTTCGAAGTCGGTGAACTCTCTAGTTCAAAATCTACTGCATCGATCTTTTTTAAATTTTACAAACTCTTTCTACACATAAATTATGACGTAACGCTGTCGAGTTTTTCAATTTTTTATAATTTTTATTTGTTTTACAATAACAAAATTTCCGATTTTTTAAATGAAAAATCGGTACTTTGACTTCTTGTACGCTTACCTTAAGGAACTGATCAACTAGTGAAATTTTTGGTGTTTTTATTTCAGATGATCCAGTGATGAGTTATGCAGTTCACCGCAATGTACCTTTTTTTAGGCGTCTGTGAACATTTGCTGTCAATGGCTTATTTCTGCATAATTATTAACGAAAATTTTATAGAATATTCTTCAAATGTCCTTTTATTATATTCTAATTACATAAATAAATATATATTAACTGTCGTCAAAAAAATTATCGTAAATATGCTTTTTTATGGCGAATTAACCTTACGCGCCTCCCCCTCCTTAAAGGTTATTCCATCCTAAAAATTATTTCCAAAACAGCACTCTAGACAACAATACTGCCTTAATTGATTGCAGTTTTTTTAAAGTTGAATACGCCATGATGTATGATTGTTTCAAAATATTATTTAAAAAATGCATCTTCTTAAAGAATGTTAAAATGGCCGCAACCATTCTTGCTCAATAAAATTGAGTCTGATACATGCAATACGTAGGTCTAGAAAAATGTATGTATTTAAAAACATGTGCTACGATATTAATTTCAATAAAAAGCTTGTTGTTTAAGCTAACAAGAGATTATATTCCTTATATACCGAAGTAAGGTGCTTTTATTTAAACATTGAAATGTCAGATGGGAACAAAACGAGTGTTGCTTAACCGGTGAGTGATGGACATAAAATCGGGGAGCCAAGGAAGCTCGAGAACAATGCCCGTCGCATCATATCGATTACGAGAGTCATGCGAACGAGGCACAATATTGTTAAAGTGAGATGAAAACTTCGAATAACGCAAGGTGGAAGCGAACTGATTCACGAAACATTATGCGCAGCATCCAGATGAAAAATCATCGAAAATATTTGTTTGAACACAACATCAAAAGTATTCATTTTTTTACGATGAACAATAATGTTTTGCAGACATATTTGCATATGCATTGTTGAATATGCAAATAAAAATGTATTTCAAATAATTGTTCAACCTATCAGTGGAAACCTCCATGTCCGAACAAATCAATCAACGAAAAATGGAACTCCGAAGTATAAAAAAATAAACCCATCGTACTGACGACAGAAAGAAATGCAAGATTTATTTCTGATTATGAATAGAATGCAACGATTTTTAAAATGACCAAAAACATTTTCTCGATAGTTATTTCACCAAAAATATTCATGTAGTAACGAGATAATTGCCGTACCATCGCAGAACATCGAGTCAGGAAAGAGGTAAAACGAAAAAATCGTGTAAGCTGTTTATGGATGAGATTAAAGTTTGCATCGTCAAAATGCAATGAATAGGAATATTTCGAATTCTTTTAATTTTTAGCAGCTCTTGCCTATAAAAATACTTCAACCATTTTTTTTATATAATTATTTAGAGATAATTATTTAATATAATTATTTAACAAAGTAAAATATTTTGTATAATAATGAAAATAAGTAAATTAAAATATAAAAAGGTTCTTTCATTGCATCCGAACGATGTAGACTTCAACACCATGATTATCAAGAGAAGGCGAGAGATGATGTTGATATTTCAAACGTTGGAATTAACGAAAATAATTTTATTAATCGCTCAATTTCTTTTCCTTCCGACTTAGGCTACAAAAATAATGTATACATTTTTTCGTATCCTTCCTAGCCATTTATGACCTAAATCTGCAAAAAAAAACGTTTTAGACGGTAGTAAAGATAAGGGAATTTAAAAAAATCGTTGCACCCCGACGATGCAAACTTCAACGTGAGAGAGAGAACGAGAGACACGTGATTTATGTCGTACGCGCTCGTACAACGTATAACCCAGTTCTCCTAATCGTGCTTACGCATGAATCCAATTGAATGTAACTCGTGCAATTTATCCACCCATTAATAAAACATTTGCACACAAAATCTGAATAAAGTTATAATTTTCCACTTCAAATATTCGTCCTCTCCCTAAAACCGGCGCAGAAATGAAAAACCTGTGAAATGCAAAATGGACTCGATCAGGTACCTACTTATCTTATCATTTATTATGACGTTGAAGCATCGTTTTAATGAAACGAAAATGAATGTTTTGTTTATTTCGCACATTTCTTGATTTGAGATTTGAGCTACGAAAATCATGCAAGAATCTTTTAGGATTCTTATTTAGCGATTTACAAGAAATCTCAAAAATATGATTTTTGGTAAGAATAAAAATAAGAAATGAAAAAGAATTTTCGTTGCATTCCAACGATGCAGCCTTCAACCCCGCATCATTTATTGTAACTTATCAGTTACAAACTTATAGGCGATATTATCCCGCCAGTATTACAAGGTGACTGCAGAAAAAGACTACTCGCGAATTCATCGTTAATATTAAGGGGTTACGTGGGTTTGGAAATTTCGATAAGTTAATTTTTTTATTTTATTATGTAATAGTACAATATATTTAGAATATTCTCCCAAAGTTTTAAGTCAATCGGAGTAAAAGTCTAGGAGAGGGAGCCTTTGGGAATTCCCCCCGTTAGGAAAGACCGGCCGGGAGCGACGCAGGTATATCGCATTTTTCTCAAAACACTATTTTTGAAGTCGATGGACACGATTTCCTAAAAAAGAATGCAGCGATCTTATTGAAAATTTCCACATTTTAAAATAGCATTTACCAGGGATTGAACGAAGGTTTTTTTCCGATTACAACTAATTTTACAAGGCTATACGTAGTGTAAATTGTACAAAAATTGAACTACTTTGCACATAATACTGCCAAAAATTCAAATTTCAATTTTTTTAAAACCCTTCGTTCAATCACGAGCTATGCTTATCGACAAACAGAACAAAATTGGTTTTTTAATTTCAGATAAAGCTATCATGAGTTATCCTGATCACCACGAGGACACTTTTTTTAGGGGTCTCCGGAAACCAGATCCCACCGGCTGAATTTCCCAAATTTTTGGACGAATTTTTTTTTAAATGTTTTTGAAATGTTGCTCTTTTATGTGCTTAACATTTTGAATAAAATAATCTATACATTATATTTTTTTAATAGATAAAATATGCTTTTTCTTGGCTTCGAAACCCATGTAACCCCTAAAAGTCACAGTACCTCGCGATGAATTTAGAAAGTATTCTATGATTATCTGGAAAAATGCAGCGACAACTTGAGTCTGAAAGTCGCCCACATGAGTATATGATAAACAGCTCAGCGAAAACAGAGACGAGAAGTGAACCGTAGGAGACAATCATTTTTCGCTGTGATCTCGTCACGAACAGAATCGAACATTTCTTTTCCATTCCCGCAGAGAAATACCGTTAAACGTTTTTATGACGTAAGATACGAGAATTGCCCGTATACGCAATACATAACCTTCCCGGCGAAGCGAAGCCATTATTTTCTGACTGTCAAACGTACGAATAAATAAACTCAGTGATACTCTGTGCATCCTCGGTGCAGATGTACACTGTGGTACTTTGGAAACATGGGCACATCTGCGTAGGGCGCGGAAATAAAGTGTTATTTCGAGATTCGCAGGGTGAACCTGGCATTCCTTCGCACAATTTCTTATGTGTTTACTTGGAACTCGACAATCCATAGTCCGCTTGAAGAAATGGAAACATTATTAACACTTGGATTATTAACTAAACGTATTTAATTATTTTTTTATATTTCTCCATACCGAATGAACGAACGACCGTGCAGAAATTTTTTGAAGAGTCTCCAGATCCTACCACATCCCCATAGGGATTCGATAGAGGAGCCGGACGTAGTCCACATTGGAATCCAAGTGGATTTAGCCCTATTTCTCGATTGACGTCGTTTGAGTTTTTTTCTAAATTCTCAAGCGGAATTTGTTGGATCTCCCCAAAAAATATATTTTCGTAATCTCGTGCACAAAGTTGTTGGGGAGTTCCTAGATGCACCCGTATCTCTGTAGGGATTTGTTAGGGACACAGCATATAGGGAGTTCTCATTGGTATCGAATTAAATTCTGCACTGTTCCCCGATGAACGCTGATTGAAGATTCTTATCACGTTCGAATCGAAAATATGTGAAAAGTCACGAGAAAAAATTTGGCCTGTTGAAACGTAACCTGTACGCTTCGTGGGCATGTACGTGCGTGGTGATATTATGTCAAAATGCAGAAAAATCAATAAATTCGATAAATGATTCGAATCAATTTTTGATACACACTTTTTCAGGCGTTTTATAATTTTTTAAATAAGACCTATACTTTTTTAAGATCCACTTAATTTGTATATCTCTAAAGGGTTTTAGGACGGTCGATGCAACGCCTTAAGGGGGTGATAAGTCACCTCGTTAGGAACATATCTAAATTACGTTACCTTAGTCGAAAGTCGAAAGATTTCGAGTTATCATGGTAAGTATGATTTTTGGAAAATTTCCCAAAATTAGATACCAACTCGTTCATAATGTTCATAAAGACAATAATTGGTAACTAAAAACTTATTTGCGTCTTAGCTTAATATGTATTCAACTGACAAACACCAATACAATCATCTGTATCCACACAACCAACTAAATGGCACGTGTTGAATAATTAAAAACTTGTCAAAAAATACAAATACCTCTTACGTTAATGCTATTTAAAAAAATACCATTAACATAAGAGGAACGAGTTAGTACCTAATTTGGGTAAAATTTTCAAAAATCATACTTACCGTGATAACTCGAAATCCTTAGACTTTCGACTAAGGTAACCTAGGTTAGATATGTTCCTAACGAGGTGACCTATCACCCCCTTAAGGCTTTGCATCGACCTTCCCAACACGCTGTATATTTTGTTTAGAAAACTCAACGCAGAGAATGCGGTGCAGTCCACCAAGAATCGTATCGGATTCTGTTCAATAATGTGGCATTCCTTTAGGATTCAGACTGGATTCGTACATAGAATTCCAATGGGGAATCCCGTTTAGAATCTAATGTACGAGCGTGACGTTTTACTATAGGGATCCAGTGCGATGACCCATTGGATCCCGATGAGGAAGTAGGTACAAGCATGGAAACGCAATTGGATCCCTACGACTATTTCTGCACAGGGAGTAAAACTGCTGCTGGGTAAAACAATCCGTACCTCAAGAGCCCTCAGTCTCGATTGAAGTTGAAGAAACAAGGTTTTTGTGAAAAAGCGTCGCCAGATAAATTGCCATCGCAAGTTAAATTTGTGCTATATAGATGAAAGTGCAGTAATGATATGGGACCATTGAATGATGAACAAGAAAAAAAGGAAACAAGGAACTCGAGAAGGTGCGCGTGCGCCACTGGGAGATTAAGATGGTACCCGTACCACCCTATGTACTCTTCGTATTTACAAAACTTTTTATATGTTCACATGACCAACAAAATGTTGAGCATAATACAGTTTTACAAATTACCGCAATCCAAAATGTTCCAAAACGATGAGCAGTTGAAGTTAATTTATGAAGATGGCAAAAAGTGTGCAGATTAAAATTTGCAGGATGTTTACTTTCAATATCTGACTTTGTCAGATTCGAGTTCCAAATTGTAGAGTTTTTCACGTCATTTGGTACATTACATATGTAAGATTTATATTCATATATTACGTATACATATTATATTTGATCGCGCTTGAATTGATACGCGATATGGCCAATGTCGCCATGGTATGGACAATCAAGTCACGATATGGCTTGATCCTCACCAAATAAAAAACCAACAGTCCTGGTCTGTTTGTGAAGCAAATTTGAACAGGTATAATTCTTTTCTTATTTTTCACGATTCATCGTGATGGAACGAAAAATGCCGAGCAACATATACACACATGTGTGTCTTGATCTAAAGCGTGCAAGATATGACCAAGTGAATGAAGTGTGTCGAAGTACAAAGAGCATGGGAATAGCAGTACTGCGAAAGACTAGCTTGTGGGTCAGCTTTGTAGACACAAGCGTTACCTTACAATGACCGCCAAGAACATCAGACGAGTTTTCCTTTAAGCTTCTAGTGGAACGGTTTATTTGAGGTCTACTCAGGAGTAACTTTTCGTAGCAAAGTGGTTTGATCTCAAAACTTTTCGGTACGATACGTACACTTCATCGACCAGTTGGTCGAGTGATTGTTTTTTCCCAATAAAAACAATCGAACACTCAATACCTAAATGGACACTTATGAGGCAGCATCGAACGTAATGTCCACGGCTTGACGAGTCGGTAAAATGTTGTTTCTAAAGCAAATAATTGAGGAAGAATATTTAAAAGTTTGGACAAATCACAGTTCCAATTCAGCTACAATAATACGTGGCAAGATATACACTGGCGCCTACGTACGATAACAAAATGCAAGTATAGGGGAACTCGGGGCAAGACGAATACGCGAGGTAAGATGAGTCATAAGCCTAGCTACTAAACAGTTTGTGCGAACACAGTGCTCCCGTTGGACTTTGGAGGGGTTGTGGGGAGGTGAATGAGTGTGAAAGTATCAACTGTGGCGGAAGCACGCGTCTCGAGTGACAAAACAATGTCGATTTTTTGACAAAACGATGTCATTTTTGGTCAAGTTTATCATCGTTTCAGTTCATTTGAGTTGCTGGTATTTATTAGAGACAGGTAGGTAAACACAATGAAAGTACTAATTATTAATAAAATAAGAACGGTGCGTCAGGAATTTTCAAGGTTATTGCGTGAATTTTTGTTAATTCATTAACCGTCTAATGGGGGGATGAACACAAGCTATCGCAAAGCCGCAATATTTTACAACATACCACTATTTACGTTAGAAAGGGTGAAATGAAACTAGTAAAGCATTTGTTTCCTCTTCAACCGGTGAAAAAATACCTTACAAATGATTAAATTGATATGGAAGCGAGTTTATTTGGACCACTCCTACAGAACTTAGACGATTGGCTTATGAAATTGCTGGCATTGCGAATGAAACCACTTTTATATGCGAAAGATGCCAATAATTCATGTCACCATTCTCCCAGCGCTGTTCCATCTTGCCCCGCATACGGGGTAAGATGGGAAAAGTAATAGTTTAATTAAAAATATATATTGTATGGTACAAAGCAGAAAGACTGATTTTTTGCTTCCAAAATTAAAAGATTAACAAATGTCGAGCAGTTTTAAAAATAATTAAAGTTGACTGACTTATATGTGTATGCTTTTATTTGAACATGACAGCGTTATCATCTAGCCCCTAACACCCCTACATATCCAGCCAAACTTGGTTTTCCTAAATACGATGTTCTGCATATCTAGATCAGTAAGAATGCCTGCGCACAGCAGCCTGCATTCAACAAGGGTTTCATGATCATTTCCTCCGCCAAAAATGAACATTGATCACGCTAATTACCCCGAATGACGGAAATATTAGCATTTATGTACCGGTATCAATAAAATAGGTTACAAACTACTAAAACCTCGTGCATGTACATGCAGAGAGAGAGAGAGAGAGAGAGAGAGAGAGAGAGAGAGAGAGAGAGAGAGAGAGAGAGAGAGAGAGAGAGAGAGAGAGAGAGAGAGAGAGAGAGAGAGAGAGAGAGAGAGAGAGAGAGAGAAAGAGTTCTCTCCTCCGCTGCCCATATGAATTCACGGATATCCGGAAAAATCGATCCTGAATCCCCGACCGGCGGCCAACGGAACACTATAAGTTTGTTGCACACCCACTAGCCGTAAGGCGGTGGCCGGTCCTAGTGCTCACCAGTCCGAATACTAAACTCCCATACTGATCAAGCACAAAACTCCCAGAGGAATGAAAAGGAATTGAAAACCTTTCCGATATATTCAGCGGAACCGGAATAAAAAGTGGATGGAAAAATCGTGGCGGTTTTTTCTAATATCGAATACGTATAAACGAAAATGAAAAAGCATCTTTTATGCTAATATTCGCGTGTATGTCTTCTCTTGTTTTTGTCTCTTATTCTATATCAAGAAAACCACTCTTTTTTCAATCGGACGTGGCTATCCCGAAATTGATCATTAGCATAGTTTGAAGCTATACAGTAGAGTGGCCCAAATGTGAGTTGTATTTTTCTTCCTTTTTCACACCATCCAATTATTTTCTTTAAAGAAAAAGAAAAAAATTGTCGCGAAATCTGCGAGCAGTCAAAAAATATTTAGAGATCGCTCAAGCCTCTCAAAAATGCAAGTTTTCTTTAAAAAAAATAACGATTTTTTTTTTCGTTCATTCCTCACCTACGAATTTTGCGCTTTATAATTTTTAAATTGAGCTCGCAAAAGCTCTAGCCAGCCAATGAATATTTAGTGGTCGCTCAAAACCTTCGAAATTTCCAATTGTCGTTTACCTCACACTTCTAACCCGATAAAACGAGGGACCTATAATTTTGTTTACGGACAAAAGCTTTAAAGAATTATTTTATGAAAACAAAGATTATAATTCTTGGGTTAATAGTGTGAGATAAATTTGAAAAAAAACTGTTTCTAAAGATAAACGATTAATTGTTTCGATAATTTAACAAAGCGACAAATTTATGAATGCGATGAATAAAAAAAATTGGTGAGAATTCGAAATTTCGAAGCTCTTGAGCGACCACTGAATATTCATTTGCCGGCTGGAGCTTTCGCGAGGTTAATTTAAAAATTATAAAGCGTGAGATTCATGGGTGAGAAGGAAACGAAAAAAAATCGATTTTTTAAATGAAAATTTGAATTTTTGGGAGGCTTGAGCGACCTCTAAATATTTTCTGACCGCTCGCAGATTTTGTGACAATTCTTTTTTATCTGTAAAGAAGATGGTGAGTATGGTGAGAAAAAGGAAAAAAAAATAAAGCTCAAATTTGGGCTACTCTACTGTACAGTCTTATCAAAAGTGTAAAACTGCATTTTTCATCTACCAGACATTGTGGAGGACTCCATACACGTTTCGCTCTATTAATCCCTCAAGCACTTTTGGAAATTCATTTTGGAAAAAGTATTTTAAAATGAGTAACAAGATGATCGTTTTTTTTTAGCAAGAGATAAAAAACAGTTGCAGAGCTTTTTCAAACTCCCCATCAAATTTTCATCTACAAACAACAATTATTATGCTGAATCAGGATAAAGGTGTAGACGTAAAGGGACTAAGAACTTCTCCAGTCTTGCGGACATTTTTTATGTACCTACCCCCAATACGGAGATACAGAAGAGTATCTTCCTCGAATGTGAAAAGTGCGGATTTTCAGTCGCGAGAGAGTTTCGCTCACGACGAGAATTTTCCAAGATTTCCCATACGAAGGAAAAATCCGGAAGCTTTGCACATTCATTTCAAGCTATCTCAGAGTCACCCAACTGTATCTATAAATTTTCATAACAGGCGCACTCATCCTGCGTACAATCTCTTTAGCCGTCCGCATGTACGGCTATTTGGAATCTCAGCTGCGGTATTTCGAAAAAGAAAAACGAAATTACACACTTGTACAGTTCAGTACTCAAGAAACTTCTTCGTACATTAGGATAGTATAAGCAGGTTGACGATTGTAAAATCGCTGCCGAATTCTTCAAATATTAGAATCTATACAATATATATTCCACAAATAACAGGCTGTTAAAGTTTGCATCGTCGGAATGCAACAGAAATTCTTTTTTATTTCCTACTTCCCCGAGTCGAAATTTTCGAGCCGCGTTCAACCCACAAAATGAAGGCGAGCAGAAATCGGCGTGAGCGGATTATTGGGTATCTAAAGGAGGGTACAATGTTTGAAAGTACCATGCGTTAGAGCCTCCGATGAACCTCCGGTATGGCAGAAAGTAGACTTTTTGACTCAAAGGAGGTCAGGGAGGGTCACAATTGAACCTACGGAACCTCAGGTGGGCCTACTTCGAGCGCTCCCGCAGAACCTACTGCCCCCCCTTTCGGCCTACTGTACACTGCTAAACAAAAAAATTAATTTATATAGAATCTATTTAAATAAAATAGGTTTTTTTCCTTGTCTCCCAGCCTACTACGATCATATTTTTTTCAAAGATATTTATATATGTTAATAAAGATGAGATTCAAATTAATCTTTATTTGCTTACAATGTACACTGTAAAGCTTAGTGTACTATATGCAAAAAATATTTCATAAATCGAAAATAAAATGAACGCATTATTTGAGAGCTTTACTACAAGGATTTTTCATCGTAATTCGTCATTCCCTGGCCTTTGGAAATGATTTTTTTCGAAGAAAATATTTGCCCTATATGCAATTTGAACCTAGTCCTACCTACTTATAGCTACGCGCCGCTGCCCCTATGCTACCGAGTGCTTATAACATTTTAGTCGCTGATATGGCATAAGAGACCAAATGAATACCTCCAACTATTTGTTGTATCACATAAGCTATAGATTTTTCAAACACACACACACACACACACACACACACACACACACACACACACACACAGAGGAATTATATATATATATATATATATATATATATATATATATATATATATATATATATATATATATATATATATATATATAAAATAGGCAGGGGGTAGTGAATTCCTCTCTCTCCACCTTCACTACCCCCCACCCCCTTGATATGAGTGTTACAATAAAGATGGACCATTAGTTCAATCAAATAGAAAAATGCTTAACTCTACAAATATTCTATTTAAGGTGAATTAAAAAAAATAACTAGATCCATTCAGTGAACTTGACTAAATTGTTTTTTTGAACAGATGAAAATGTTAAACTGATGAAACCGAATCACAGATTTATTAGGATCAAATAAAATATGTAGTTATTGGACGATATTAAATAGATTGATTTTCTATAAATAAACATTTTTAAAATCAATCATTTTAATAATGGAATGCAATAGGAAAAATTGGGTTCTATGAAAAATCTAGTTAATACAAATTAAAAAAAAATCAAATAGACGCGGTTAGTTAATATCAAAATATTTAGCGGGAAAAAATAAAAATATGCTTCATACATACACGTGGAAATATTTTTTTAATTTTCGACGTGCTAAAAATGAAAACAAGGAAAAATCAAACATCTTATTTGAAATCGACGGTAATCGGCCGTCGCCATTTATCAACTCATTATTGAATAAACAAAAAAAAAACAAAACGAACAAAAACAAAAAGAAAAAATCGAATGAGGATGAATTCTAAACCGACAATTTCAATCCTTCGGAACATGAAATAGACTATAATTAACACCCTATCGTTCCATATAGAAATCAACATTATATGTTATTTAGATATACACTGCCAGCTAAAAGTTTTCGGACACTCCACATAATCGCAAAACTTTTGAGCGCTGGATAATTGCCAAATAATGTTAGAGTAATATAATTCATTTCATTTATTATTTCACGAAGATACTATAAAGATCTATATGATTAAGTAATTTCACAGAGCTTTATAGTATCTTCGTAAAATAATTATTATTCTACCATAAGTTTGCAATGATCCAAAGTGATATTAAGTTTTGCAGTTATCTGAAGTGTCCGAATACTTTTGACTGGTAGTGTATATTCGAATATATTAACGCAACCACATATATCGAGTATTATATATATATATATATATATGAAGTATTATATAATATATACCGTCGCTTAAATGTTTGGATACACCAGTCGATATTTCTTGCTGCATTAAAAGTCACATAGCTTCGTAAAAAAAAGATAACCAAATTTACCGAACGGCGTTTTGACGGGAATAAATTCAGCTGTATATTGCTTTTCTGAAATATTTTTTATCATTTTCTTTTCGACCCGGTACGCACTTTTATACGTGACTGATTTTCGGCTTTTTTTCGACCATCAAGAATTGAACGCATGACTTATGGAAAAAAAAATTGTTACGTTTATCCATGATGAACTTAAACGGGGTAGCAGGAACTTCATTTGCGTTTTTTATAAAGTTTTGTACGATTTTTTTCGCAATGTTATTTCATTTTTTGCTAAAAAGACTAATTCTAGATAATGCAATGTAACTCAAGAACTAGAGGGCTTAAGAAGAAATGTCAAGAACGAAAAACGTCGCGTAAGCTTATACTGGATAGACTGGCATTTTTTAAAGAATTTTCCTGTGAGATTTTTTCTCACAGGGAAATGCCTATTAATCCGATAGAATTGGAGTAAGACTGTATACACAAGCATTCTTTTATCAATTGCCTATAAAATAATAATAAATCGACATTGTGCAAATTTGATTGTTTTCGCATATTAATATTGGACTATTAATTTGATAAGGGGACGATGTATTTTTATTAATTTCGTATTATTTTCGTCATCGAACGGGTTACCGATCAGGTCACAATGGAATGATGATGGAGGAGATATCGAATTTGGGCCGAAAGCAGGTTAGGTGGGGTCGAGGCAACAGTTTGAGATTGAAAGCAGGTTAAGGAGGCCTGTGCTCTGCACGTTTCACTGAAACTGGGGGTCGAGAGAAGGTTTGGGAGGTCTAACAGAGGCTACCCTGGGCCAAGAGGAGGTCTCTTCATGGCACTGAACTCGACAAATGAGGTTTCGTAGGTTCAACGGAGGCTAGCGGCTTATGTATTACAAAAGAAATGGGTCCTGCGAGAGTTCAGAGGAGGCTAAAAATTTCGACTCGGGTCTCCATTTTTATTGGTATCCAATTTTTTTTTCGCTGGAGTTAGGTTGTAGTTCTCTAATGAAGAGCTTAAAAAAGTTTATCGCAGCTTTGAGCTGCCAAAAAAAAGTTTGCTATCAGAAGAAAAAAAAATGTTGTTGCATTCCATTTATGCAAACTGTAAGATTATCAAATAACGCACCCAGCCTACAAAAACCCAAACGAGAGTACCGGCTAATAACGCTGAAGACAACTCCAAAGTCTTTACCATGGCTTCTAATGGCAAAAGCGTTATGTTTTAAGAAGAATTCTATAGTGATTATCTGTTACTAAACTGGGACGATTGATTTTTGCCACATTGTTATGTTAAGAAAATTCCTGCGAAAATCAATCTTTGTTTGATTTATAGTCTATGGTGGAATTAATTTGCAAAGAGAAATAGAAACGAGAGTTTGAGAAATAATGGCAGACAGAAATTGTTCACATTTATCCAAGCCTCAGGGTAATTTTATTCGTTAGCATAGGCAAAGCTCGTAATGCAAATAACCTGGAGCCCAATCACAGTTATGTTCACATATTGCTTCCCTGATGTCAATGTACTATTTATCGAAGAAATGGTACAAGAGTCATGTGAGACTTCGCCAAAGGGATGATATAACAATTTCTATTCATGCAGGGTTCACTCTATTGACTTTTCCTTTTAGTGAACGCGTGCGAAACAACTTTGTGCACTTTTTTCTCGTAATATTTTTATCATCGCTGGGGTATGTATATATATATATATATATATATATATATATATATATGGGTGATTCTCCTGAAATGAGCACTTTGCAGGACAACAAAATTTATAAACAAAAATATTTAATTTTTTTCATTTCAAAATCGCAATTGACTTCAGTTTTAATCGATATAATATAATTCTTTATAGAGCGCACTGACTTTTAAATTTTGCGAGATTTATCATAATCGAAAGAAATAGTAGGCCCCGAGGAATGATGATGATGACAGAGGAATGATGCAAACCCTTTCCTATCAAGTTTTTATTGGCTTATTAATATCGTCTCCTTTTTATTTGAATATTCCCATATAGAGTCGCCTGTCGTAACAAAAATGCCAACATTCAGCGATTAAACGGTTTGCTGATAATCGGCCAATAATTCGTCGACCAGCATTATGGTACTGTAGGCGGATGAACGGCTTGCCAGATCTATGCCAGCCATTCGTGGGCCAATACTATCGCACCGATAATATGGCGATCAGCATTGGGGTATCGTAGGCGGATGAACGGCTTGCCAGATCTATGCCAGCCATTGGTGGGCCAATACCATCGCACCGATAATATGGCGATCAGCATTGGGGTATCGTAGGCGGATGAACGGCTTGCCAGATCTATTCCAGCCATTGATGGTTTGTTTTTGGGCGTTTTGCAAATGCAGATCGTTAAACTGTAACACGTAAAAACAAGAGATAAGGTTTCGAAAAGCATATCCCAGTGATGAAGCTGAAATTTTGCACCGACCTTCTTTTCAATATTTTAAGAGAACCTTTAAAAGGATATTGGCGACTAGCAATAGTTTTCGATATATCGTATATTGAAAGTTATTTATTGTACTGCGCTTATACTATATTAAATAAACCCAAACAAACCCATCTCACATGGCAAGTGATATGCACATACGGGCGGGCACTGTTTGCCAGGAAGCAGCGCGGCCGGAGGAGTGGGGGGTATCTATCGGATATATAGATATACTCGTATGGCGTGAAATAATAAACTTTACAATGCGATATATCGAGAACTGTTGCTAGTCGTCAAAAATCCGTTAACAGTTTCTCTTAGGATAATGAGAGGAAGTTCGGTGCAAAATTTTAGCTCGATCAGAGGAGTATGCTTTTCGGAACTTCACCCAAAACGAGCGAGTTATTTTTAAAGCCTAAATGGACCAAAAAAATTGTCGGAAAACTTTAATGTCACGAATAAAATTATCGGCATAAAAGTAAGGAACGAATAAACGATGGATTCTGTAAGTGTTAGAATGGCTAAGTGGGTAGGGCGCTCGACACTAGAACGAAAGGCGCAGGTTCGATCCCGATGAAAGGTAAAAACTTGAACAATGCAGAAAGCGTTTTTAATGAAATTATTCTATGTACATGGACATAAGTAAAGCATAAGGAAACAAAAAAGATACTACTAGTTTATATATTAATAATTTGTCAATTTTTTGTTTTTCATTTCCGGCAGAAGATCCGCCAGCCGTTGCTGGGCCAATATGGGCGTATGATAGTTGGCCAAGTCTTAGCAGCCATTCATGGTTTACCATTACCAACCAACCATGCATGGTGCGGATCTGGCCCGTTTACATAGCCATTACCGCGCCATCGTTTGTTCTCTGGCAACCAGTCGTGGGCCATTACTGTGCTGATTGTAAAACCCTATTTGGGATTGATCTCGTTCTTTTTGTTTGAGCTTCACTCTTCCTTTAGGATTCTGTTTAAGACGGAATGACACCTCATCGCGGTCGGTATGGTAGAACAATTATAGATTCCCAAAAATCTCTGAAACGGCTCTTCAGATCCCGTCGAAACTTTGCCAAACGACGTCAAATAGATAGACGAATAGCTTCTAGCCCCTCAAATTTAGAACATTTGAGGGGCTAGAAGCTATTCGTCTATCTATTTGACGTCGTTTGGCAAAGTTTCGACGGGATCTGAAGAGCCGTTTCAGAGATTTTTGGGAATCTATAATTGTTCTACCATACCGACCGCGATGAGGTGTCATTCCGTCTTAAGCCTTACGTATCTCCGTTTTTCAGCTTCTCTTTTGCTACGGAGCCTTTCTTCTTTCGATAGCGGCATGGCAATAATCTACGAGAATCATTTTTATGCGACCTCATGCATATCGATACATGCGTTAGCAAGATGGTTTCATTCCTCTGGTGCATCCAACATTCCTCTGGATCTCACATGTCAGGAGGAACGAGGAACCCGGATGAATGACGTTTCCTAACCTCAAAATCTGGGGGTGGGAAGGTGTCTAAAAGTTCCCCTCGACAAGTAAAGAGTGACTTATTTAATTAAAAAAATTATACTGTTGATAATGTCCAGTAGAATTCCTCACTTGCCTGTGACACCCCTTCATAACACACAAGGTCTGTAGAAAACAAGCGCAACCTACAGCAATGGTACAACAAAATCAATCTCTTTAGAAAGATAGATGTGGAAGGCACTGCTCTGGCAAGGATGATCACCTAGCACCATCCGTCACACAATATATGAACTGATTTACAGCTCTCCAGAGAAATGGTGGGAAAAACGGTTGAAAAAATGTGTTATTCGTTGTTAGATATCAGTGCTTATTATTATTATTTTGTTTTCAGGGAGGAATTTAATAAATGTCCAATGGTTCCAAGTAACGTTTTTCTGGTGTTTTTTTTTAATTTTTAGTACCTCTTCAGCTTGCTAGACTGGATGAAGACTGGATATTCACAATCCACAGGTATGATTTTTATAGTCAAAATACCGAGAAAAAAAACTGGTAACGACGATTTTTCTGCCAAATCTGTTTTGCAGGAAGATTTCGAAATATTTTAAACTGTAATATTTTTTAAAAACCCTACAGAGTAATCGAGTAAACACCTATTAAAAGTCAGATTACATGCAAAATGATCACTTCGGGAGAATTACACACACACACACGCGCGCGCACACATACACACACACACACATGTAAAGAGGTGCAAAGTGCATGTGATTTTTTCTGCAAGGCCAGCATGCTGCGTCGGACATGATAATAACTCAGCTTCTTCGGGCGAAATATGGATTTTTTTCAAAGCCACTGGAGAAGAAATGAATATCCTGGTGCACAGTTTCTCTACGGAGCAGAGCCTAGAAAAAAATGCCGTTAAAAAAGCACCATTCTCGTTGAATGTTGTCATGTACATTGATGAATTTTTGTCGCATTTTTTCGTGTACGCTCCAGAGCTGACATTGAGTATACTTCCGATTAAATGAAACATGACGAAACTGCTACTCGAACTATGCAAAACTACCATTCGTCCTTAGTATCAAGATTTTCGTAAATAAAATGACATTGAATAAGAAAATAATAATGCGGCCAAATGGAAAGGCCCGAAACTGCATTTGGGGATTTCGATTAACATAGTTGAGATTTAAAAATGCGGATTCAAGGGAACATCACAGTGTAACGGGTCGAAAAATAGCTGATGCTCGCGATTTTTTTTTCGGTGGTTAAAATACACTAATCAGTTTGATTTTTTATGTCAAACTAAAGCACTCATGAACAACAAAAAGTACATTTTTAAACGTTAATTTTTGTGTTGAAGCTATTTTAAAAAAATAACATTAATATAAGAGGTAAACAAGTTAGTACCTAATTTTGGTAAATTTTCCAAAAATCATGCTTGCAAAATGGTGGTGTTTGAAAAAGAGTATTCTGATTTTAATAATAAAAATGTCACTTCGCGCGGCCTGGAAAAATAGTAAATATAAAGCAATCAAAAAAGTGGAGGGCCCAACGATAACCACATTCGTGAGGAATAGACTTAAAAAAAAATGGTTTGTAGATTTAACCGTTTCTCTAAATTTGATTCCCGAAAAATGACTTTGAAAAAAGATGTTCACACTCCAGTAAGGCCTTAATGTGCAAAAATTCAGTCAGATATCTCGGAAATTGTAGAAGTTTTTTCGTGTACAAATAACTTTCCATACAAGAGCACATACTTCCTTCTTCAATTTCATTTTTCTATGTATTGGGACGTTCCGATCACATTTCCATTAAATTGTGGGAAAAAGTCATTTCTCACGGAAACACAAGTTCCTCTACGACGAAGCAAAAAAGGTATCAGAAAGGAGAGCTACAATAATCGACGGACACGTCGAGAACAAAGAATCTCTAGACCTTGTTCTCTGGTAGATCATAAACTTTGTCATTCTCTCCCGCCGAGACGTGCCATTTTCTGTGCGGATAACAATGGCTGATACTAAGGACGCTGGGAAACGTGTGCACAAATACAAGCATGTCGTTTAGAAATACGAAGAAAAAAAAATTTAAGTGTAACAAGGAAAGGCTCGAATAAGGGTGCACATTGTAACAATGTCCACGAGAGAGACAGAGAGAGAGAGAGAGAGAGAGAGGAAAATGAGGTTTGAGGATGGAAAAAAATGGACCGAAGACTTCGTTTGCACCTGAAAGTTTACAATATAGTTTAGTTACTTGGAAACTTATTTCTTCCCGAGGAATATATAGCCTTCGTGAAAAATATCTCGTCCCAGTGAAAACGTCGTTTGAATTGAACTGTCAAACGGTTTATACGTCTATCGAGGCCATGGTTTGAGAAACTACCGAACTTCCAACACCCGAATTACATGCAATTCCATCTTGTTGACGGAAGCTGAACATCCTATAAAAATTCAATTTTTATAGGATGAAAAATAAAATGTCACAAATTTCGTTAAGGGGTTATGCCTAATTGTAAGGGTAAAAAATTACTTTTTTCAAAAGCAATATATTTTAACCGTATATCATCATCCCCTGAAAATGTCTAGGTGAACGGATCAAAATTGACAGATTTATAGGCTGTTATGTTGATGCCCGTCGGAACGTTCGGAGCGTCGCTTGAAGCTTTCGACGCTTTTTTCTCGAAAGTAGGTTTTCGAAGTCGCTAAGCGAAATATACGAAAAACTACTACATAGTTTTTTTTTTATTTTTAGGCCTTTTTCTACATGTCAAATTCCAGTATTTGATCGAAGGATTTTTTTTCGAACTTTCGATTTGATGAACGAAAAAGGTTCATTTTTCGCAAAAATCAAGACTCACTTTGACCACGCGCCATTTCTTTTGAATTAGCTGTTTCGGAAATTCCTTTGAGTAATCATAGGACCAACTAATATACTAAAGAAATTTGTTTTTTTTTTAATTTAGATAACCTGGTTTAGAAGGGCCACTGCAAAAGACGTTTTCGACAAGTGCTTTTTGAGTGTTTTTTGGATGATATTTAAATACTTCATTTTTGTAAAAATTTATCATCACGATTTTTATTTAGACAAATTCCCAAAAATTAGCTTTTTCGACTGTTACGACTAGGCATTACCCGATAAAACAACGTTACACAGATTGTTGGCATAGCTTTTTCCCGAGCACTATTATTACAAAAAACACCAACAACGTGTTTTCAATTAAAAAGAAATTATACATGACAGCACACATAATGGCTAATCAATTTTTAACAAGAAAGTTGATAGAGCAAGCAACGTTCTGATCTCTGAAACGGTAAACAAATATGAGAAGAAGATGGTATTCCATAGAACAAGAGGCATCAACGAAGTGTATCGAAGAAGAAAAAACACGGAAGAAACATGAGGAAATGGAAACAAAAAAGATTGTTTGCCAAAGACTCTATTCTCAGGCTTCGTTTGTTCTGCGTGCTTGCGGGGAAACAGTATGCTGGTCGGTGATGAGAAAGTACACATAATATATATCACATTGAAGGTCTAGAACGAAGGAACAAATAAATCGTGCTGCTCTTGCCATAACGCGTACACATGGAAGTATAAAACAGGCGCCAATGCAGTTCTTCGGCATATAGAAACCTTGCTAATATTGACGCACATGGTTCATTTGTTGAAATACACGATTACACGCATCTAACATGAATTAACATGTACCAAAATGTGACCCGAATAGTCAAATAGCATTACCACAACTTTTGTGAACCGGCAATCTATGACAACTTTCATCGATACTCGAAAACCTGATCTGACGGTCCTAACAAGCATCTTCAAGTACTCCAAATATTGAATTCGATCAATAATCACATGATGCTAATGAGTCTTTCAATCTCCATCTACAAAATTGGAAAACCAATGTTTTTCTTATTGTACAGGGTGTCCATCGTATCTCTGCCACCCGAAATAACTCGGTAATTATTGACGTTACAGAAAAATGTTCCAGACAAAAATTGTACGGTGTGAAGGGAGCCATCAAATGCGACCATTTTTTTTTATTTCGTTGAAGGTGCTGACGCACTGAAGGTCACCTCCACTTTTTTAAATGGAATGGTACATTTTTGTTTCAACCATTTTGTGGAGCACCTCAAGCTGCATAAAAAAATATTAGAGGGTCAAAGTCGTTCAAGGTCATTCAAGGTCAGTATTGATGATCCAAATCTAAATAACTTCGGATCACTATCAAATATTTGGTAGATCACTACCAAATATTTGATAGTGATCCGAAATATTTAGATTTGTATTTCATTTTAATTGGTAACCTTGAATGACCTTGAACGACTTTGAGCCCCTTTTTTTATGCGGCTTGAGGTGCTCCACAAGATGGTTGAAAAAAATTTGCCATTCCATTTAAAAAAGTGGAGGTGACCTTCACTGTGCGACAGTACCTCCACTGAAATAAAAAAAAATGGTCACATTTGATGGCCCCCTTCACACCGTACAACTTTTGTCTGGAACATTTTTTGTGACGTTGATAGTTACCGAGTTGTTTCGGGTGGCAGAGATAAGAGGGACACCCTGTATATAAAACGGAAAATATAAAACAGGCCAACATCCTATTATGTAAATAGACAAGCCTCGTTAATATTTACGCATATTGTTCATTTGTTGAAATTGAAGATTGCAGGCATCGACCTTGAATCAACATGTACAAAAGTGTGCTACGAATAATCAAAGTGCATTATATAATAATCAAAGTCATATCTTCAAGTTCTCCACATATTGAATTCGATCAATAATCAAATGTTGCTGATGTTGTGTCGTTCAATCCCCATCTAAAAAATCCAAAACCAATTTCCAATAGTGCAAATGATTACGAAAGAAGATACAATGTCTCTAGTTTAAAGTGAGGATCAAGGTAGGTTGGAATAAATGTTCCAAAGTGTTTTCTAAAAACGGCTCTGCAATTATATGACTATCACTTGTATAAATACCGCGTGTATAATCCGTTGTAGATATACGTGTTGGAAAAATCTATATAAATATGTTTACATCCACAACGGTTTGAACTGTTACTGGTACGACTGACAAGGATGCTTCGATGTATAGCTACTAGTATAGTCAACGGCAACACAGCGCGGCATCAGAACTAAAAGCAACAGGCAGCCAATCAATAACTCGGCCTCCGCAGAGGCCACACATGGAGTATAATTTTATGGACATAAAGCACGCACTATATACGCGATACGTATATACGTGATACGCGACAATGTATAACCGAACGAAAAAAAGAGAAAAAATATGGGGTGTTGTACTTGGAAAGTTGATGATCTCTACAGGCTGCACGGCTTACGTGACAAGCGACAGTTATTTTTTTTTTTAATTATTTGTTTCGATGACATCAGGGCCAAGATTATAGGGTGAATGCGGAATCGCCACTCCTGTACGGACCATTTATGAGAGACCCGGATAATGCGAGCTTTTAACGGAGCCCGGTCGACATTTTTTTGATTTCGTTGAAAAACACTTTAATTCTGATACTTTAGTAATCTGATTTCGGCTATACACTGATTCGCCATGTTAATTTAAGGCGGGACACCACTGTGATGGGTTGAAAAAACGTCAACCTAAAATATTGAAAATTGGTGTAATTACAGACGATTTAGTGGGAGGAGGTAGCGCTACGACTTGCGTAAGATACTAAAACGTTCAATCGCTTTTTTCTCGAAACGACTTTTCCGGATTTGGCCGAAACCATAACTCTAGCTATAATTGTCCGATTTTCAATGTTGAGAAACCATCATTTCCGTAATTGCAGTAACTATCGTTGTACGTAGCCGTTTTTTTTATTTCATTTAATTTAGTATTTTTTAAGCCCCCGAATATAAGTAAAATTTTTGGTAAAATTACACTCCTTTCTGAACATCCGCTATTTCGTGATTTTTTTTTCGAAGAACAGCTATGTACAACGAGAACTACGTTTATGTACATTCCGAAGAAAATTTCTTTTGATTTTTCAGCCCAACCTTTCTTAAGTTATCGATCCGGCCGTTGGACGACATTTTTCATACAGTGGCTCTGTTATACCTCAACAACGGGGTCAATTTTTGATTAAAAAAAAAATTTACCTGATTTACGTTCAATGTATGCTCAATAACATTTTTTTCATATCCCAAATTAAAAAAAAAACGGAAAGCAATTTCGGCCCATCATAGTGGTGTCTTACCTTAGCCAATATCCTCATTAACCGCAACAAGTAATTGCCGAACGGAAAACGTTGTAGTAACCTTGCTAAAAATGAGCTGAAAATGATTCACCTATACCATACTTACAAGGAAAGGTTACTAGGTCGATCTCTCCGATTTCGACGAAATTTGGCATGCTTGTAGAATGGGTAAAAATAAGCGACGCGTATTCTTTTATATCTGCGGAACTCGATTTTCAAGGTATGAAACGCATCCTCGAAAATAAGGGTGTTTTCCGTTTTTCGTCGATAACGTTATCGTTCTCATCTTCAACGTATAGTACACGAAAAAATAAACATTGTTGCAATTTGAATTTTTTTCAGCTCTCGTACTGTCAAAACGTTGTCGACGAAAAACGAAAAAACACCCCAATTTTTGAGGGTGCGTTTCAACTCTTAAAAATCGGGTACCACAGATATAAAAAAATACGTGTCGCCTATTTTTACCCATTCTACAAGCATGCCAAATTTAATCGAAAGCGGAGAGATCAACCTCGCCACCTTTCCTTGTGAGAGTAATTATTTGTTGGAAATAACTAAATGCGCTACATTCAACGTATTGTTCTTACAGCAATTACGTTTTTATTCACTTATGCCAAAATTTATTAAAGGAATAATTACACGCAAAGTATAACTGTCATTTAACTTCTCATAAACTTCTCTTTGCATGTTAACCTGATAGAAATTATTTATTCAAGTTAAATGAGTGTTTTATGATTTATTCATCTACTGAATGATTTATCGGATCCAAATGAATGTTTAATAGACGGAACAAGAGCACGCCGTCTACGTTACATTTTGAGCGAGAACATCGAGTTGCGTGGTGAACGTGTATTAAAAGCCCAAAACCCGGCCTTCGTGATTATTTAATAAAAATCTTTCACTAATTTGAACATCAAGTCGTCATTTCAAAGCCGAAAATTAACGAGAACAAGGTCCAGAATTTGTGTATGAATCCCAGAAGCAGAAGTATTTGTTAACGGAATGAATAAGGTTGAATAAAATGCAGACCTGAATAAAATACTATTAGAATTAGATATTCGTTTTTCTAACAAAACTATATCCGCCTGTTCTTGACAAATAAAATATTTTTTTCGAACTACATATATAATTCATTTGCAGGAGATGAAAAATCCAATGTATATTAGTTAATTAACTTGTCAAATGCGTTAACAACGGCGTACGGAAAATGAAGCAACGAAGTGAACGGAGGGAAAGGAGTAGAGTAATTGGATTTATTAATAATAAAGATAAATATCAAATAAATGAGGGAAGGAAAAATAATGAAGATTTTAAAAGAGGTGTATCAAGTACCTCGTTGTTCTGTGATGGAACTCATTTGGTGTTAGACTTATTTCAATTTTCAGTGTAAAGGCACAGGGATGCTGCTTGAGTGGTTGCACACCGACGTTTTACACTCTCTTCGGTAGTTCGAGTCCACCATATGTGGCGGGCGAGTCCTGCGGCATGTGGTCTGCGTAAAGGAGCCCGTTCGGCTCGTAAGTAGGGAAGGTACGTATGTATTCCAGTAGGTAAGGTCAGTAAAAGTGAATACATTTTTTACATTTAGCTATAATGTAGCGCACGGTAAGTAGATTTTTGTTTTGTTTGAAATTATAATAACGTCAATGTTATTGTAATTTTCTTCTGTTTTCCGGCTTTTCTGTTTCGTTTTTAAGCAATTTTGCGACAGTTGGTGAAGTGTTACCATTTGATTCAAATTTATACAGTAAATTCGATAATTCTCTAGATAAGTGAGTTTTTCGAAAAATGAGACTAACATTTTTTGTTGCTATTTTTCATTTATTGGGTTATAAATGATGATATTTGGTCGGGGGAAGCTGGAATCCTAAACACACTTAAACCCAAACAAAATGATGTCGATTTTTTCAAAAACTCCTCTATTAAAACCCTCACGCCGGAGGGGGTTGGGGTTTTTTTGTATTCCGGAAGACTTCTTTTATAATAGCCCCCCCCCCCCCCACCCTCCAACCCCAATATAGGCGTCGGAATGTTCAGAAATACCGTCTTTTATCACATATTTCTGCAAACTTTAAAACCCCATAACTTTTTATGGGAGGAGGAATGAATTTCAGCTTCCCCCGACTGAATACAATCATTTATAACCCAATAAATGAGAAAATAGCAAAAAAATGTTACGCTCATTTTTCGGAAGCCACTTATCTAAAGAATTGCCGTAAATTCTTTGTCATATACTGAATACCACCTCCAAATTTCAAATCGATCGGCTACACCGTTTCTATATGAATTACCATTGATAACAACATTTTAAACATTTTTTAAATTTGCGTCGTTCAAATGCAATGAAAATTCTTTTTCATATTCTCATTTTTATTATTCCATACATTTTTTTGTAGCTTTGAATTCTAGGTCTCTAAATAAGCGACTTAACCCTAGGGCCCTACATTATCTGTACGAAACAAATAACCTACACTGGGGTTACACAAACCCCAGCACTTCAAATCAACGCTGCTAACGAACTGTTTGTCGTAGAGAGATTTTTTTTTTAAATCGAACGCTCGAAAACTGACGAATGGAATAAGGCTTTGCGAGAAAAACCTAATATAAATGTATCACCGTGAAAAATGCGATTGAACAAAGCAAGAAAAATGATGTTAGCGTTTCTCACTAAAAATGTGGGGTTTGCGGTACCCATGTGTAGGGTCCTAGGGTTAAAAATGATAGAGGGATTTTCGTAACTGAGATTCGGCAAAAAAGTTCGAGTAATTGAAAAATTATAATTTTTGTTGCTTTTTAATTATGCAAACTTATATCTCATTAATTGCGTGGACGTTGTCGGGTAATTAAGTACGTTAGTAAATTTTGTAAAATATTTTTACATTGATTAAAATTCTTTTTCGTGAATTTTTCTAGTGCAACCTGTTGAGGCAGTCACGCATCAAACTCCAATAGTAATCAGCTATCATGTGTGTGTGTCTCATCTTTCTTGCTACCCATCTCCCATGACTTTTACGTGCTGGTGGAAGCGTTCTCTTTGCTCTGCACTGAAGGAGCCAATATTTTCTGCAAATTTATCTTAATCATTTATTTCGATTACGAAAAAGCACGATTCACGAAATCGGTAATCGTTTTTCTAAATTTTCGAATAACATACTCTTCACATGTGTAACAAAATGTATTAGGGTTGTTCTATCGTTCATTGAATTCATTCATAACAGCAAATATTTTTAAGAAAAGAAAACATTTCTTAAATGAATTAGCAACGACACTCACTATGAAATTAAAATTCATTTCAAAACCCTGTGTAGTAACTTAAAATATAGGTTCGTAAAGGTCTCACCAGTAGTCACTTGACAAAAAATCATACGAATTTTACCGGCACCAAGATTTTTTTCTTTTGTTGACTTGTGTCTTTTGTTAAAACTTTTTTTTCGCGAGTGAGTAATTGGTCGAGAAAAGCGAATTCTGTGGAATTAAGTGGCATACGATAGACTCCAAAAAAAGATTTACTCAGATTCAGTCGTAATCAATTGAAACATTTGATTGAAGTAAATAGATAATTTCATTGAACATTACACGAAAGTCCAGTGAGCCGAGCTTTAAAGTTTTTTTCGATTTTAATAAACCATTTCTTCCGTTCAACACGTGCACTGGGTATGAGTTACTCCAAGTGGCTACTACAAGTCTGCCCTCTTGTTGCAAACATGGCAAATTTTTCAAACTTTCCGACCAACAGATCCGCGCAATGTCACGAATACTCGCGGAATTCTGATACACGAGACTGGCGGGGATACACCGAGAGCCCAGGATGTTTCGAAGTCATGAAAAGTTGCCGGACGTATGAACAGTAAGTACGTGCGAAAAAGTCGAGGAGGAACTTTGTAGGTGAGGGATCGAATTGCGAAGTGTAGTAGGACACTGTGAGTCCAATATTCGACGTGTCTATTCGGGCGATGCTACGGAGATCGAAGTTGCAACTGAAAAGGGCAAAAGATACCCTCAAGAATATCGTCCAAATTTCCAGAGATATTTTAATTTTGTCATATTTTCGGGCAGAAACATTATTACAGGACAAATATGACCGGAATCGATAATACGTATTTCGGTAGCACCACAGCGTCAAAATCCAGTGATATTTTCTCTCACTTCCGGTGGAATGAACCGTGACAATTCGGTTGAAATTATGATCTGCACATAATAACGCGTTCGCTTCTATACCTTTCGAATGATGCTACACAGCAATGAGTACCGTGAATTGGGGTTACTTTGTTTTGTTTTTAAATTCAAATTACGAAGTTCCTGAACGCAACCGAAAGTTTTTTTACGGTTGGCAAGCCTGAATGTCTCTTCATGTGATCACTCAGACGCAGCACGAACGAACGGGTTCAAGTGACCGTAAAATATTTTAAAAATGTAAGTAATGTATTTGAACTATCCCTTATGCTCGAATAACTTCAAAAATAACAAATGGAGTGTGCAATGACATGTTTTTGGTAACTATCACCTTGTCAGATGTTTATTAAACTACACCATTATGCTTTGTTATGTGGCATAACCTCAAAAACATATTGTATGACAGTTGTTTCGTTGGGGTGTCTTTCACTTCGACGGGGTAACATTGATCATTGATCAATTTCACCCCACTCATTTTCTTTATTGCTAGTCTCGGAGTATCCGAGTTTCTCAGGGATTTTCTCTTTTGATAATTTTTTCAATTGTAGGTTTCAATTGTAGGTTAAGAAATGTTTCTAATATGTTCAATAGGAACATTCCTTAACCTACAATTCTGCAATTCTGTACCAAATCACACTAATCGTAAGACAAAACATTTAAAATTGCTATTTGATATTTTTTTCTTGTTGTAAGTTGTAAATTGTAAGACAAAAAAATATCAGATTGTTATTTTTTTTGTCTAACAATTACTGTGATTCGGTACGTGATCTAGTTTAAGTGAAACGTGTTCCTAATGTAATCAATGTTGTCTCGTTTTCTTTATTTAGATACCTAGTCAGACATAAGTTTTGCAACTTGTCTTTGCTGGTTTTTTAATGTTTCGAAGTTTATGGATGTGTTACCGCATAAATAAATATAAAATACCAGCTGTTTATCAATAAAGTTGACGTTAAAAAGCAAAGGTGCGAATTTGTTCGATAAGAGTAACCCCAACACAATAAAAATCGTTGTAACTTTCGATCCCGTTGACCTTTTTTGTTCTTCTTTAGGAACAATGCTTCTTCATTGGGTTACTTCCGATTCCCATTAAGAAAAAGGGGGGTATCAAAGTAACCCTAATCTCAGTTTCACTTTGATCACGACTAATCATTTTTTTTCTCATTTATTTTTAAACATTTTGAATTGTAATTTGGCAAATAAAAAGTTTAATAACATCTTTTTATTATTTTTTTTATTCTTTTCTTATTTTATTGTTATCTTATTTTTAAATTCTTTTTTGCGATGTTATTTGAAGAAATATATGGATTATTATTTAAAAATTGATCAAAGTAACCCCAATCCACGGTGGTCGTTTTATGCATGTCGTTCTATCGATAAGTGCATTATATGCCTTAATGTTCGCCAGAGCCCTCATCACGCTGACTGAGGAACCGCTCATAAGGTGGACCTGAATAACTTTCTTAATGGATCCAATTGAATTCCCCCCATGCTAGCTCAGATTTTTAATGGTAAATCCGTGAGAAGAGTTTTACAGATCCTATTATCCCCGTTAATGTCCTTATCTCCGGGTAAAGCGCAAATGCCTTTAGGAAATTCCACCGCGTGGCAAATTTTTTCCAATACAATCCGTTCACCGCGAACCCAATTATATTGGTACTTTTTCCCATGAAACTCAAGGGCTCTAAACAACAAAAAAAAGAATCGTTACTCGTCGCAAATTCGTCACGGCAACTTTTTCTTCAGCGTGCGACAGGTCGGAAAGTTTCTCGCGCAGGTGAGGCGATGAAAACCAAAGTTTCCGAGCAGCCTCAGCGAAACGATGGCTCGCCGTAAGTGTAGAACGTCCAAGTTTTGTGCGAATAATTCACGTCACACACTGAGAACTATTCGAAAATCCATAGATTTTTTCACCAATGACACCAAAAACCCCACCCTACCTTGCGCTTATTTGGTGAACGTGATGGGAATTACAATACATTTCTGTTTGCCGACGGAGTTGAAGTTTGCATCGTTAGAATGCAACGAAAATTCTTTTTTGTTCTTTTATGTTCTTTATTGTCGAAAATATTTTCTTGCCAATTTATGTTGATGTTGTTTAATAAAGATTCTGAAAAACGTTTGAGGGTTTTTTGTAGGCTAAATCCGCCGAAAAATGCTTTGGCAATCTAAAGAAAATAATTTTCGTTGCGTTCTAACGATGCAAACTTAAGGGGTCTTCTCACTTTAGACTCTAAAAAAGGCTACTTTCATGAATTTTTTTGATAGGTTTATATTTTAGATATTGATATGAAAGTTGTTACACTTAAGAGATACACTTTCGAAATACATTAAAAATGTCTTTTTTTTACTTATTTAAGTCTCTATTTATAAACGCAAGTGGTAGTTAAAACAATGTCCTAAAAAAATTGTAGGTCTGCGCTGTTGATGAAATCTCAGAGATAGATCATCCGAAACAAAAATATCAAACGGTTTTAGATTCAGTGTGTTAATGGCTATAGCGCATATCATACGATTTTTGATATATGCAAAAATAACAAAATGGCGGAGATTTTTCGAAAAAAAAACTTTTTTTTACCGTTTTTGGCCAAAAAAATAGTAAAAATCAACAAAAAAATAATCCTTGATATGCACTACATCTATAATTTTAAAGAATATGCGGTTTAAATTTCATCGGGATCGGTTCAGTAGTTTCGAAGATTCTATCAACAAGCCGTCGAATAACGTTGCTTCGAGAAAAACGCATTTAAAGATTGTTTGGATTACACAAATACATTTTTTTTTAATTAATGTATTTTAAAAGTGTATTTATTAAGTGTAACAACTTTTAAATCAATAATATAAACCTATCAAAAAAATTCATAAAATTATCCTTTTTTCCATCCACTAGAGGGTTATCGCAAACAAAATAATTTAGGGGTGAATCACCCCTATTCGAGGGCTGGTTTCACCCCTTAAAACCATTTTTCCGCCGATAACAAAAAATACGTGTCGCTTATTTTTCAATGCTTCATAACATATATAAGTGTCAACAAAATCGAAGGCCGACACCTGAGGGATGTTCCTTGTGAGAAGAATAATGAATGCTGTCCTGCATGGGTATTAACACTCGACGTAAAATCATTCCTTCACAAATTACTCCATCAGTTGGATAAAACTGATAATGTGCATTGGTTTTACCAATAACGATTGAATGACTTTTCCGTTGAAAAAAAAACGGCCACCTGTTTTTCCGGTCATTTGCTTTAATGTAGTTTAGGTTTATGGCAGGGCTGCTGTAAAATAAAAGTGCAAAGGTTGTAAAGTACTAGCAGGATGTAAAAATGACCAGATACATGTGATATCGCCAGTTTTATCATTTTCTAATACTACGGTAAAATAAAATCTTTGGACTCACCAGCCGATGGGCAATGACGTTTGCCATGTTAAGCAGTGTGGCGTCTGTCATTTTTCTTACCTGCAACATAAAAATTTCGCGGAAATTATTACGAATCGCCGTGTACGGATAATAAGGAAAAATCGTTTACGGATAATAGGAACATCATTCAGACCGCTGCTTTTCCATCTAGCGGTCAAACATTCCAGCTGATTCGGTATACCAAATGGGAGCTTAAGATGCGAGGAGCGATGTACCGTTTGCTGAAAAGGTCACATCCACTGTATATCCATCACGGTTCTCTTCTTTGCCGACCTCTATCGGCCTGACAATTTATTTTTTCCCTACAAAACCTACTCTATCGACTCGGTTGATGTGACGAAACGACACACGGAAGAACTCGTCTCGATCGGTAAGGATGTCGCCGTCAAGTTTTCTTCCAGACGATTCTCAATTCGGGTATTCGACGAACCTACCGCTGTCAACAGAACAGCAGATATTTCTTTTCGTTTTACCACGACATCGATTAATTAGGGATAGTCATCCGGCGAACGTCGCCGGCTCGGTACTTTCACTTTCGCATTTACCCATGAGTTTGAAATATTTTGGATCTAAAGTAGATGCAGCGCTCTCCTCAAAATCACTTCTTTGTGGTTAAGGGGTCTTCTTACTTTAGACGCTAAAAAAAGGCTATTTTCATGATTTTTTTTATAGGTTTATATTATAGATATTGATTTGAAAGTTGTTACGCTTAAGGGGTTAGGCCACAGTAACGGGTATTAAATCATGTGCGAATTTAACCATTTTTTGTATGAAAAATTGATTCACTAATAAAATTAATTACACATCTATGTAGTATGAATATCAAGCTGTTAGAAAATTTGTATATATATTTTTTTTCGATGTACAAAATAGCCGACTACTAATATTTTCTTTTGTTATCTTTTTTTGGGCGCTCCGCAGCGTGACATTTAGCATCCACAATTTTTGACCTAGGACAAAAAACAAAAATTCTCGTCAATCCATTAGAATACCTAGAGAAGTACGTACGGAATTTGAAACATATTTTTTTATTCAAAAGCCGTAGGTATTTGAACTTGAATTTGAATTGAGCTTGAACTTTCAGTGAAAAATTTCGTGTAAAACTGCTCATAAAATGAAAAGTTTTCGATTAATCAGAAATTCCGTACGTACTTCTCTGCGAAATGCAATTAGGAACATAACTTTTAAATTTGAAGTAAATCACGTGAAAATTGTTGAAGTTATTTGTCACGCCAATTGAAAAAAAGCTGTTTCGAGAAAAACGCGTTTAAGGGGAGATATACAACTAGATGGTCGAAAAAATCGATTTAGAAGCTATGAACATTCCGTCGACCGTAGAAGACCTACACTATGGGCCTGGTATCGATGATTCCATGTAAGTTGACAAATTTCATGATTTATTCATTCCCAAATTTTCAAACGCGTTTTTCTCAAAACCACGTTTTTCAAATCGGTACCCAAAATTTCTCGTAAACCAATGAACCGATTACCTGGAGGTTTTTTGAGATTATTCTATACACCATTATCTAGTACTTGTCATGGGATTTTTTTTCCGTTACTTAGTTTTTGTTTTATAGGCAAAATAATAATTAATTTTTCGCCCAAAAATCACTATTTATGTTCAAACGTCCGCCATTTTGTCATAAATCGATATTTTCAAAATCGGCTATGACAAGTACTAGATTATAGCATCTAATTTAATAATCTGTTTGGTTTTTTTTCAGATGATTTTTGAAGAAACGCCAGTGGGTACCGTATACGCAGATTTTTTTACGACGCTCCAAGGATCATACAATATCCTTGTATATTTTTGATATTTAAAAAAAAAGAACATATTTTAAACATATTTTTGAATGTACATACTTTTAGATAATTAAAACCCCAATCCGAAATTTCAAATATCTCCCCTTCAAGTTTTACATATGCCTCTGGCCGTGCCAGAGGTGAGCTTACGTTATACGCTCAAAGTCGGTAAAAAAAAATGTCGTGCTATAAATCGAATAGTAACTTATTCTTATGATGACAAAGCACCGTTTTAGCGAAAAAAAAATCGATTTTTTGAAAATCCTACTGTGGCCTTACCCCTTAATAAAAACACTTTCGAAATACATTTAAAAAAAAATATTTATTTAAGTCACTATTCATAGACGAAAATGGTAGTTAAACAAATTTCCTAAAAAAAATGGTAGGTCTGTGCTGTTGATGAAATCTCGGAGATGGATCATGCCAAACAAAAAAATCAAACAATTTCAGATTCAGTATGTTAATAACTATAACGCATATCATACGATTTTTTATACATGTAAAAATAACAAAATGGCAGACATTTTTCAAAAAAAAAAAAAACAAAAAGAACGTGCTTTTTCACCGTTTTTGGCAAAAAAAAAGTAAATATCAAAATATACAAAAATCCTTGATATGCGCTATAGCTATAGTTGTAAAGAATATGTGGTTAAAATTTCATAAGGATCGATTCAGTAGTTTCGAAGATTTTATCAACAAGCCGTCGAAAAACGTTATTTCGAGAAAAACGCGTTTAAAGTTTGTTTGGGTTACACAAATACATTTAAAAAATTTTTTTTGAAAATGTATTTATTAATTGTAACAACTTTTATATCAATATCTATAATATAAACCTATCACAAAAATTCATGAAAATAGCCTTTTTTATCGTCTAAAGTGAGAAGACCCCTTAATATAGAAGGTATTCATTCCCGTGCAGAAAGTTGTTGAGGAGACCACATCCCTACAGGGATTTGACAAGGAGACCGCACGTAGGGACTCTACATTCGAATCCCAGTGAATACCGCGCTATTTCTTGACTGACGTCGTTTGAGAATTTTTTATTTTGAATTCCTAACCGGAATATGTTGGATCTCACCGAAAAAAAATATCCGTTCGTGATCCCGTGCACAAATTTGTTGGGGACTTTCGATTCTTACCACGTTCGAATCGAAAATACGTGAAAAGCCAGGAGAAAAAGCTCGGCGTGTTGAAACATAACCTGCACGCTTCGTGAGCGTGTACGTGGGTGGTGATATAATGTCTAAGCGCGGTAAAATAAATAACAAACGATAAAACGATTTTCAGTGATGAGTTTCAAATCGATTTTTAATATACACCTTTGCGATTGATTTATACATTTTTAAGGTGAGATTTATACTTTATCAAGATCCACTCATTTTGTACAACTATATGCTTTGCTTTGAAAGTTCAAGGTACAGGATGCGATGGGATCCATTAAGAATTTTATTGAATTCTATTCCATAACGTGAAAATCCTTTGGGATTCGAATTGGATTCGTACATTGAATTCCAAATGAGAAATCCCTATTAGAATCCAATGTAGGAGCTCGACGTTTCGGTATACGGACAAATATGACAATCCGATTGGATCCCTACGACAATTTTTGCACGAGTTGGCATTTAATAGAGAAATTTTCTATCATGGCCGGGACAATTGGATTGGAGATATACGAAGCAGGGCAAATTTTACATTGCCTTTTACGCATTTTATTTTCGATACAGTGACAGAGTTCGATGGTGAGTCGCGTCCTATTCAGATTTCTGCGCTTCAAATGTTGTCAGGACCACTCCAACCGACCCATTTCAACCGTGATGATTCTGCTTTCCATACAAAATGGTGCTGAAGTGAGATAATCAGCATGTATTTACATACTGATTGCATAAGGTACATTTAGCTTTTTGAGATATGAAGATTTCCAATTCGACGATATCGACTTCACGATACACTGTTAATACCATTTGAGTGTCGCTGATTGAACATTTTATCCTATATTATCCAGCATGCATCGCCTACAGGAACTTTTTTCCATAAAAAATACAGTCCAGAATACAGTACAGAAAAAACATAAGTTTTCGATTAAGCACAACCATGGGATGTAACCAAATGACATCATTAGGGTTCCCGAACCCAATCTCCGGAGTCATTTTTAACGACCGAATCCGCGCATTTACGTGCTCATTACGTTATCACCTGTACTGGGGAGCAACGGCACACGGTGGAGGTATGCGAGGAGAATTGAAAAAAAGCCCAACCGGAAACAAAAAGAAAGATAACAGGTCGAGAAAAAAGGAATTGTGCCTCTGGCTATGTTTTAGCGAGTCGTTACTGCCGCGCACGCATGCTCGATCCACTTTCGGGGTAAAAGCTCTCTTGCCATGGCTAAAATGCTTACCGCTGTAAAGTTTGTACAAGTGAACTATTATACTACAGTCAGTTGACCCAGATATCCGTGTCGTACGGAACGCGTACCTGTAAGCTTTCATAGAAACCCAATTTTCATTCGACGCCAGCTTGGAATTGTATTGCGGAGCCGCTAGGAAGGCAAGGAGTGTCCATGGGGAGAATAAATGTGCTACATTGCGCGTTCCAACAACTTACCCGCGAGGGAGCCAACAGAGTGTGATAAAAGCCAGATAAACATTTCGTTAGGACGTTACAGCTGTTTATTTACTCGCGTTTACAGCTGACACACACACGCAAGATCGTTTACCTTATAGCGGACTTATGTTCCTGTAATCAACCGATGCTTCGATCACTAAAACGGCAGGATTTCTTCTACAATATGTGACACTGTAAAAGCAGAACGACAAAACCTAGTTGATCCGGCTGACTGATCTCACTGCAAGACAAATAAGGTGGTCGACCCAGTGGTCGTCAGGGTCTTAGTGATCGTCGTGTTTACACGTTAAATAAGTATTTTAAGATAAGAATCGGTCGTTCGTGCAGATCTGTGATATATTAGTGTCCAGGAGGTATTTACTATGTTGCATTACATTGTCAGACTCGTCAGTAGGTAGGGTCAAAGTGGGAACAGTGGCAACAGTGGGTACACTGACCCCTTTCTGTTTCTCTGAAGTGGACATGTATATATGTGAGTCTTTTTCACATTAGAACTGCCCTCAGATGACAATAGGTTTGAACCTGTCTGTGAGTGGCTCCCGCGCAATTCGGTTGTGACAGGTGATTTTTTTATTATTTTTGGTGTCAAAAGTTGAAAATCCTGCTGAGTTTGTGTGTTTTTTGATTCTTCACCTATCGCAGTTATGTTCGAAGTCATTGTTTGTTTGTTTAACAAAAATAGAAACTTGTCAGCACCCGCTTTAGAAAAAGAAGAGGGTCGGTACACAGTAGCTCAATTTTTCGGGGTACACAGAGGTAAGTCATAATATGACTATTTTCACGCTGTGATTTAGATAGGTACTGGTACTACCTCATTAGGTAGGTACTCATTGTTGATTAGTATTCAACAAATGATTGTGATTGATCTCATAATATGCTGTTTTTTTTTAATTAATTTTTCAATAGTTGTACTTTACAATACTCCCCATTGTATAGAGAAAAGCACTCCATCACCTACAAGTGTACAGTGAATCAGGGTAATTTTCTTCAAATTTAGCTTGATTTTGAAATTTTGTTTCACTGTGAAATTGGGCATGTTTCACTGTGTACACCCCCAAGTACACAGTAGATCAAATCCCATTTTTTTAAATGGTTATTATCTCAATACCTATTGGGTTAGGCCGTTCAGTGTCTTTTAACAAAATGAAGCCATAGAACACACCTCACTTTTAGTCAAGGTTTTCATTGACATTGTGTGAACGGTTAGGCAGCTATAGGCCTTTGAAAAAAATAAGCCACTGATGACACTCTGACCCTATACGTATTCAATGATAATCAAATAAAATATATTCAGCTACGGCGCCTATCTGCGGTTTCGGCCGAATCCTTTATTTGCAGATTAAAGTGAACGGTGTCACATCTCGGGTGATTTCGGAATGCCTGGTAGTGAGGTAGGTTTGTCTTCAAGCTATAAATAAGAATCTTAGTTTTGCGCTCAGCATAGAAAATTATAGCTTCATACTAATTTCAACGAGTTTTCATATATGACGATTACCGTTTCAGCAATGTAAACAATCTGCGATTATTTGCCACGGCTGTCAAGATAACTGGGACAAAGTAGGCAAGAAAAATCTGATGAATCGCATATTAATTTGTAGAAAATGAGAAAATAAATCTTGAGTCCGCAATTAGCATTGTATGAAGAACCCACGGACCAGTAATCGCCATACACATGTTCGTGATAGTAGAAAAATATACATATGAAAAAACGTTGTCGATTACTGGGTCATGACCTGGCAATAACTGGGTACGTCTCGAACCCCGGTGAACACCACTCGATCGAAAAAATACGAGAATATCACAACGACGTTCTTTTTCGTAACAAAATAACTAAACAAGAATGACTTAAAATACCTTCTACTCACTTTCCAAGTTGAACTACATAAATTTGCAAAGTTGAGTGATCTGCTTAAGATGACGATTACTGGGAAAACTACCTTATCTTACGAACGAGAAACCGAAAGAACAGAATATATAAGATACAGAAAATAAGGAAAGGGGAAAGTTCTAAACGGGATTTCGTGATGCCGTGAACAAAAGTGGAGAAAAACCCTATAGGATAAAACCTTTTTCGACTCTATGCCTTTCTGGCAATTTACCGGATTGCGTACTTTACGCGATTATGACGTGCGTCGAAAACGCATAAAGTCACTTCAACGCCGGCTAAGTTGGGTATTATTCACGTGTCCATCGGATCGGTTTGCCTCGTGGACTTGCCACGTGCTCGAACAACGTCCACCTGGCTTATGGCCCGATGATTCCCAACAAATAACACCAGGTCGATACCAGCCCCTGCCTGCAATGCAGGCAACGACCAACAGCCGCTACCGCACATTCACGACGATTACGACATCGATTATTCATAGCTGCAGCTGTACATCGTCAAACTTTGCGATCAATCAATGACTCTGACCGAACTGAACTGTGCATCAAATAATTTCCCATCTGACGATCCTAGCTGGTCCTTCATCTGGAATTCCAGTCGTTCAGTGTACTTGCGTCTATAAGTTGGATTACCCTTTTCATATACTTCCTCGATTTCTCTCCGATACGCCATTTCTTCCTTCTATACTCTGCCATTATCAACCGCTTACGTCGTTTTTTTTTCTCAAAACAACAGCGAGACTCTGCCTTTCCCTAGTGAAATGAATTTTTTGCACTTCGCTCCATCAGAACATTTGGGTCTACCCATCTATCGTAGAATCCGCAAGAGTGCCAGGTTCTTAGGCACACAATTGTTGATCCTCCTGATAAATATGTATACCCGTCATTCCGATTGTTCCTTGCGTCGTTCAGCTTTCGCCATCATTGGATGATCGATTACGCGTCCACGAAAAAGATTTTACTTGCCCAACCGTAGACCTGTATCTGTATACGATGAAACAGCACGGCTGCGCTATCTGATTTATCACCCAGCAGCGAGTAAACGACGAAATGTGTTGCTTGTTACGTACCCAATCAAAAGACCCACAAAGCACACGCTTGATTCAATTCAGCACAAAGTTCACCCGTCGTCGTTCCGGGCAACGATCTAGTTATTCATCCGGATTAGTCATGAGGAAGTTGGCATAATGCGACTGCTCGCTTGTGGTCTCCGTACAATCTGAATGAGCGTTTCATTGGCAACACGGGAGTACATTTTGCAACGAATCTGTAAGACTACAGAATCAGGAAATTACGAAATTCCAACATGTAAATGGATGTATTACGATAAACATAGAGATTTTTGTGGCTGCAGCGCCCAGTGAAGTAATGCATCCTGGTTCGAGAATGATGAACTATTATGCACCTGCGTTATTTATACTTAGGTGACAAACACGTACGGACTGATGGCGCTTACATCGACAATGCTCGGATCGAATAGGTGACCTTTGGGTTGTCGGTCGATTGTATATTTCGTAAGTTAGAGAGCCTACGTATATTACAACCAGGTGCATGAGGCCTAACTGACGTAAACTCGTCTGCAGTAGTATACGGTGAGATAGGATGGACAGTAGTAAACTCTATATTACCGTCGGTTTAGTATCTCGCACAAGAGACCGAGATGCGGAATGCGTAGCATTGTCATTTGATCGATTCACTGTACGATACTCCCGGCAACTTAAATTACAAATTATCACAGCAAGACTAATAAAGCAAATAGATTACTTTTCTGTTGCAAATCACGCGTGTGTCGCACTTGATTGTCTGAATTTGACGAGCCACTTCGACCAATCAATGGCGGGCCACTGTGATATTGCCACCGGCAGAAAACGTACAGATACCCAAATAGGGTTTTACAATCGGCACAGTAATGGCCCACGACTGGTTGCCAGAGAACAAACGATGGCGCGGTAATGGCTATATAAACGGCCCAGATCCGCACCATGCATGGTTGGTAATGGTAAACCATGAATGGCTGCTAAGACTGGGCCAACTATCATACGCCCATATTGGCCCAGCAACGGCTGCCGGATCTTCTGCCGGAAATGAAAAACAAAAAATTGACAAATTATGAATACAAAAATTCTAGTAGTATCTTTTTTGTTTTCTTCTGCTTTACTTATGTCCATGTACATAGAATAATTGCATTAAAAACGCTTTCTGCATTGTTCAAGTTTTTACCTTTCATCGGGATCGAACCTGCGCCTTTCGTTCTAGTGTCGAGCGCTCTACCCACTTAGCCATTCTAACACTTACAGAATCCATCGTTTGTTCGTTTCTTACTTTGATGCCGATAATTTTATTCGTGACATTAAAGTTTACCGACAATTTTTTTGGTCCATTTAGGCTGTAAGAATAACTCGCTCGTTTTGGGTGAAGTTCCGAAAAGCATACTCCCTTGATCGAGCTGAAATTTTGCACTGAACTTCCTCTCATTATCCTAAGAGAAACCGTTAACGGATTTTTGACGACTAGCAATAGTTTTCCATATATCGCATTGTAAAGTTTATTATTTCACGCCATACGAGTATATCTATATATCCGATAGATACCCCCCACTCCTCCGGCCGCGCTGCTTCCTGGCAAACAGTGCTCGCCCGTATGTGCATATCACTTGCCATGTGGGATGGCTTTGTTTGGGTTTATTTAATATAGTAGAAGTGCAGTACAATAAATAATTTTCAATATACGATATATCGAAAACTATTGCTAGTCGCCAATATCCTTTTAAAGGTTCTCTTAAAATATTGAAAAGAAGGTCGGTGCAAAATTTCAGCTTCATCAGTGGGATATGCTTTTCGAAACCTTATCTCTTGTTTTTACGTGTTTGAGTTTAACGACCTGCATTTGCAAAACGCCCAAAAACAAACCATCAATGGCTGGAATAGATCTGGCACGCCGTTCATCCCCCTACGATACCCCAATGCTGATCGCCATATTATCGGTGCGATGGTATTGGCCCACCAATGGCTGGCATAGATCTGGCAAGCCGTTCATCCGCCTACGATACCCCAATGCTGATCGCCATATTATCGGTGCGATAGTATTGGCCCACGAATGGCTGGCATAGATCTGGCAAGCCGTTCATCCGCCTACAGTACCCCACTGCTGGTCGACGAATTATTGGCCGATTATCAGCAAACCGTTTAATGGCTGAATGCTGGCATTTTTGTTACGACAGGCGACCCTATATGGGTATACCGGCGTTAGCGGTCGTGACGATGATTAAACCTTATTCGATTACATACGAATAAAGCCCAGCATATTGCATTCCTACGCGATTACCAAACCAGCCTGACAATCTTGAAGTACCGTTGAAGTTTTGCCCCTGAATACAGCGACAAAACAATAATCAACCAACTTGTGGATTATTCACAAAAAAAATCAATGTTTAACTATAGAAATTGCCATAAGATTTCTATGCAATTGGCGTGAAACGACATCTTTCATGTCGAATGAATATCGAAAGTATTGCGGGCTCTACGTGTGTTGAAGATTTTTAATTGTCGCTAATTTCCATAGCCCCAATTTTCGCAAAGAACAAACTATTAATGCGAAACTGTACCATAAAAATGATGCCACACTATAAAAATATCAGACATCGAAATCCGAAAGTAATAACAATTACACTTACAACGTAAAAAGTGTTTTTACGCAGCTTCCGCTGCAGGTGAGAGCGAAAAATATTTCTCGTTCAGACTGAGGCTCGACGAGGACGTGACGGAGGCTGCGGAACGAGTAGGGCCATGAACATTTTACCAAATGGAGGCAAATACTACTAGAATGTGTTGCGCGCATCGGTATGCTGTATACGAGACGAATCGTTCAACCAACAGGGCGTAAGTGAGGTAACCGGTGCTTTGGTGATATGGCCTGTTGAGGGGTTATCGATTATCGGCCTGTCTCGAAATCCTTTCAGAGTGCATCCGCCATCGTTCAGTACGGTTTAGCGATTTCACGATTGAAAATCCTTCAAATTATATAGAACAGGGATCGATCGTACGTTCATTCGTCCAAACGGATAAGCAAGAGTGAAAGAGCCAGCTCCTATTAGGTGTCAACGGAAAAACTTTTCACTCCGCGTTCCAATCGAAAAGGAGGTAATTACTTGCGAAGTTCAGCAACTTAATGAAAAAAAAGCATTACTGTACCTCGAAATTAGTTAATCAGCTCTTCGGTTAATATCATACGAGGAGGTCATGAGAGAAAATCAGTTTTCATCGTGAAAGCACTCAATGATCGAGATCGGATCCAAATGTTTTTTGCTGAACAGCAAATGCTTCTTTTTCACTTGACTATAATTTCCAACACTTATACCCAAGTAATGTACCAATCATTCGCTAACCAGCGATTGATATTTGCTCAATTGTACATACTTATTGACACAGCTATCTTCAAGACACCGAACGCAGGTTTACACCAAAAACGTGAAAACACTTTAATTCTGTGCGAGCTAAAAACTTTGTTTTCATGAAAAAAAAAACACGCTCCCGTTATATACAGATATAGTTACTGCAGACAAATGCTAAAACTATGCTGCCGTCATATGGAAGAAGGCGGCATCCACAAAAAGATCGAAAATGCCTGCTACTATACAGAACGATGAGAAATTTTGGACTGATTTCAACGGTACCAAAAATGCATTTGCGATGATTTTCTGTAGTTGCCGTCTTCTTCCATATGACGGCAGTATGGCCTTTTGGAATTTAGCAACGCGCACGGGGAGAAAAAATTATATGCGTCATTGAATACAACCAATTTAGAAGATTCCCTACTAACATTATGGATGGATGGATGGATGGATGGATGGATGTAGATTTTTTTCATATTTAACTCGTAGATTGGTCAGAAAAATTGGCACAATTAACAATCAAAGTCTAGCATGCCGCTATTTTGTACAATCTGTTTTTGGTTTGTCGAATCTGGAACGAACCATCACAACACTCATACAGATTAAGAATATGTTTGGTTTTTTTTGCATTCATACAACGTCCACAACACGAATCGCAAATTGGAGGCGTTTTCCGCGCACCGCTTCAAACGTAAAAAAGTAAATGAGAATATTTGTTTTTATTTGTACATATTCTTGATGGATGAATGAACATATGTATTTATTTTTCTAGTCCTTCCATCTTAAAAATCGCCTTCAAAACAGCGCTATAGACAACATTATCTACTGCCCTAAGCTTAACTAGAAACGGGTTTTGTCTAGCTATGTAGAAATCGTTGTTTTTTTTTTATAAAGCCATAGAAAACGTGTTGTTCATATAAAAAACCTTAGTGTGACCCTTAATAATATACGTACCCTAAAACCGAAACTCATATACGTGAACCAAATTTGATATTCGCGCGAGCGAAATCGCGGGTATAAGCTAGTCTTTTATATTTGTGCGGATAAATACACCCTTCCCACTGCGACTGAATCATGGCTCGCCAAGAAATGAATATTGTAAAGGAAGATAAAAGTCTCAACGCATGAATACTAAACGCTAATGGACTTGGCTGCAGCCCCGTACGTTAATCGGCAAACGAGCCTGGGGTACGATGGAGGGAACAAGTGTTGTCCACGAGGCTGGGTCAAGCCCTCCAACGCCCAACGCAAGGGACAGTAGTTTAGCGAGGGCGCTTTAGTTCCACGAGACTGTGGAACAGAGGTTAACAAACCCTAAAGTGGTTCGTGCCTCCGCGCCGAAGTGTGCTCGGAGAGGGATGAGTGATGCATATACGCTATATAGAGTCGAGCAGAAAGACGTTTCACCCCTAGTGTTGCGGGTTGAGGTTTTGCGGCGCGACGTTCGTATTCGGTGGGGTGGCGTAGAGGCCTGAAGGAGAAACCGAGGAGAGGCAACGAAAAGACGGCTCTGGACTCGCCAAATTCCGCATATCGACGTATCCGCATTTCCGTTATCGCCGCCTGATCTTCCACCTCTTTATTCGAACACTTATCCCGTGAAACAACAGGAAAAAATGGGGAAACAAAATTATGTTTCTACAGACAATATCTGAAGTGAAATTTTAGAAGTTTATTTTTTCTTTGTTATTCGTCAATGCGCAGAGTTGAGGAATTCAAACGTTTCAGAGACGAACAAGATATAAGAAATACGAAGGTCATTCTGGATTTATGGAAAGTGAAGGAAGATGCAACTACTGCACCTCCAAAGTCATTCGAGAACAGACGTAATGTGGCAATCATTCCCGTAGGACGGTTCATTGAAAAAAGGGTTACTTCATTGCACAGAGTCGTCATTTTTCTTTTCTTCCAATCTCCTCATTGCAGGGAGCTTCGTTTGTGAGGAATCCAAGTTCGCTGGATATTTATTCACGGAAGACCCGAAACGACCGTAGAGGAAGCTCCCTGCATCATCTCGAAATAAACTTTTGTTTTCAATTCTATTATCGTTTCATTAACCGGGATTAGTAGACAATCCAGCATTATGTTTCGAAAAAAAATAAATAGTTCGCACGATCATTGAACAGCTCTTAATGTAGACGCGTAGAATCAATAACTGAGAGGTGTTCCGTGCCACACCGGCCAATCTAAAAATACAGCGTTCGTTAAAATTTCGTAAAACCTGGATACGTGTATATATAAAACTATCCTATTAAATTTGCAACTACCTCCGCTATAACTGTCGCAAAGGGTTGATCGTATCTTTTTATTGTATTTCGTTCGAACAGCAATTTTCGCTACGATGCTTCGTACTTGTTCGGAAATAAAAATTGACAACCTGTTATTCCATATAAGAGTAAATACAAATTGCCTATCCAAAATAGAAACCAAAAGTGTATTTCTTTTGTACAAATTTATGTAATGAAAATTTCATTTACTCTAAGTAAAAAGATATCGTCTACTTTTTGTCGATCAATAGTTTATGTGTAACGCACGATAAAAGTAAAAAAGTAAGCACTTGGGGGCGGGGAGCGGAGGATTGCGCCGTTTCTCATATCTTATGACGGAAAGGATATCGCTTGTATAAAAGCGCGACGAGACTCAACGACGCAATAAGTCCTATGAGTGCTAATATATTGCCTACAGAGCTGTAACTTCGCTCAATACATATATACAGTGGGTCCAAAAAGTTTTCGCACCGCACGATTCAACGACTTTAATACTAAAAGATTTTAGGAAAGGACTTAGCGGCGATATGTAATCATACTGTTTTTATTCGCCGGTGCCTGGTAACAGTTTTCTACATAGGGGAAGCACAAGGTTATTGGTGTATCATCGGCGTATATGCAGGAATCGTACACACAGAAGATTTCATGGCGAAAAAAGTTTCAGTACACTAAGCGAAAAAGAGGCATAGTTCTCCTGTTATTCATTGACGTATTGTATAGGTAAATGTCAACAATGCTCTTACTTTTGTGTGGACGAAATAATTTGCCTTGCTTAGTGTTTAAAAGTTCAGTCAGTACGTTATACACAACAATGGAAATTCTGATCCTGATTCATCAGTTGGATGTAAAATTAAGTAAAGAGGGACAGTCTCTTCGATAAATAGCAAGCAATGCGAAGTTGTCGCATTTTATGGTCCAGTGAATTGTTAGCCGGTATGAAGAAGCAAAAAGTTGCGTCGATCGAAAGCACAGCAGCCGCACACCAAACCTGAAACCGCATCATGAACGTGCATGATTAAGGTTATTATGGGGTTAGGTTTTCTGGACGTTTATAACCCCTTCGCTGATCATCCTGTGCAGTTTGGATACTATCCACAGTACCGTTTTTTTTTAGAAAAAAAAATCGGAATCTCGACGTATTTCGTGGGCTAATTACATTACGCTTATGGAAAACTCCCGATCATTTTTCAATACATTATTAATATCTGCTAAGAAAATGCTACCACGGAGCTGAAAAAAATAGGTACGGTTCGGCTAACTATCGGCTAACCCTTTGTCCCGGGAAAATGAGGATTCACAATACCGCTCTAAACTTATGGATGTTTTTAACCCTTCGCGGTCACACGTTCTGGCTATAACACGCTAGTTACAGGGGGTCGCAATGACCCCAGCCATGTTTCAAACGATTGCCGCGTTCACCGTATCGTTCCGAATGATTCATCAAAATTCAGGATAATAGTTTGAACATTATATAATGTAGAATTCTCGGTATTATACACTGGAAAAAAATTCGTTCATCCAACCAAAATTCAGTTGGTTTAACAAAATGTATCTTTAAATACGTTCAACTTGATTTTTGATTGGCATAACAAACGTTTTGTTAATCTAACTGATAGTTTTAGTGGTGTGAACTGTAGCTTATTTAGCATGTCTGAGCAACTATTAAAACAACAAAATTTCGAGACTACAAAATGCATTTTGCACATTCAACGATTTCTTTTTCTCAGTGTATCTAAATCGAATTTTAAAATGGCGGGAAAAAATCAGTAAGGGGTCAATGCGTCAAAAAACCGCTTTTTGAAGAAAAAAATCATAATTTTTGCAATTTTCATTTTTTATTCATAAAATTTTAGGTTGATACTCTTGAGATATGATAGTTTGAAGAAAAAAATAGCTCCGTAGTCGGAATGAGGTTACAGAAAAAAAATAGCTCCACATCCGACCCTTGTCTGTACTTATAAAGGGTACGCCAAAGCACCGTTAGACGGCAGGCCAGTCGCCTTGGCCGCCAATAACTTATAATAGCAATTTTGGCTTAAAGTTGCGCTTGCGGTTATTTGGACCCCGAGTGACCGCGCAGGGTTAATAGTGAATCTGTGCGAAAATCAAGCACACAAAATATTAGGCAGTGCAATCATGGCAACGTCGTAGACGGCACAAATGTTACATACTTATCCGTATTCGGAAATTATGCCTGGGAATCTCAAACTACCCCGTCAGGATAATTAACAACGAATATTATTTGTTCTTTTTGTCTTAATCAGTAATAATTACATAATATTGATTTGATAACTATTTTCAGAAATTATATTTTTCTAGAAATTTGTGGGCAAAGACAAGATAAAGCGGATTTTTTTCATCCATAACACATTTTTCTTTTAGAATATCGGAAAATTATTGAAGAATAGAAAAATAGTTCGAAAAAGTACGTTTAATGTGACGATTGTTTGATAGCTAACAGTTGGTAACAGGCAATCCACTCCATGCATAAGCATACGGTGCTCCCCTCGTACTTCACCCCCGACAGATAGATTCCATAACAACCTCAAGACAAATTAGAACAGATCCAAAAACAAGTGATCCAAATTTGCCAGCAATAATTGAGGCCGATTACAATGTAAGTGTAGTCGCCGAGATAATCCGGAACATTATTAGAAAAGCCGGGTATAGTGGCCGCGTAGTGCGAAAAAAACCGTTCATCAGTAACGTAAAAAAAAAGTAACACATGGACTTAACGAAAGAACATGTGATAAGCCAATTCATTTTTGGAATTCCGTGATGAAAGTGAATTTAACATTTTCGATTCGGATGGTCGTATTCTGGTGTGGACAAAGCCGAATCCGCAGATGCAAACCAAAAATTAGTGTCTGACAGTGAAGCATGAGGTTGACAGTATTCTTGTGTGGGGCAAGAGTACGATATCCGGGGAGCCAACATTTAACGGCGAATTTAGGGTTGTCGGCTCAAAATAAACCAAATATAAAGAATGGTAAAAGTCAATATTTTCATTATTTTGCGTTAAAATTCGAATTTTTCGTTAGTAATAGAAAATGAAGATTTTTGGGAATTTGAAAATTTCAAGGTACATCAGGCAAGGTATCTTGGAAACATATAGTTTCAACAGTGTCTCAGAAGCCAAACATGTATTTCAAATACCACTACCATGTTTTCCTCGCTTTTAGGTGCGACTAGACAGAGAACAAAGTAGTACTTTTAAGGGGTTACCCCCACTTGCGATTTTGAAAAAATCGTTTTTTTTATTGCATTTTTTAAAGTGCAATTTGAAGTGCAGTTTTTTTTATGCCCGGAATAGATGACTCTATGTAAGTTTACAAAAAAAAAATATTTTCTTCGTGTAAACTGAAATTGAAACTTTAAACGCGTTTTTCTCAAAATGGCATTTCTGAAGTCGGTGACCAAAATTACTCGAACACTAATGAACCGATCTTCTTGAAATTTTGCAGGCTTATTTAATACATAAAAATGTAGTCTTTAATCGTTCGATCTTTTTTCGTTAAAATCGAACCATTAATTTTGACTGTCCGCCATTTTGTGAAAAATGAATATTTTTTAAAATCCTTCGATTAAAGACTAGTTTATACTTATATTTGACTAAATCCATCCGCATTTTTTTTCAGATGATCCACTTCGCCGCAATGTTGGTCACCGCAAACCGTGTATATAAAAACATTATTTCATTGACGGCCATTTGCCACTAAACAATGTAATATTTTTCAATAAAAAAATTACTGAAAGTTCTTCAAGATGTGTTCTTTAAGATGGTATATTGATCGAACAAAAAAGATTTGTAGTTTTCTTTAAAAAAATTCATGAAAAAGGCCTTTTTTTGCGCTACAAGTGGGGGTAACGCCTTAATCGCTAGGAGTCCGAAGAGGGTTTAAAAGTATACGGTTCATCTCTCTTCGAACTTGTAAGGCTCCAAGTTTATGTACAATATGTCGTTTAGTAATTTGGTGTAGTAATTATATGGAACAATATTTATTGTTGTAAATAAACAAAGAATATAAATAAATAAAGCATTGCAATCTCGGAATTTATGTTGAAAATCATATAAATGATATCATTGAATGTCATTTGCTGTACATGATCTCTTTTTGAATCGTAAATAACAACACTTTATAATTTATTGAATGTGTCAACATTTGTGCCACATAAAGTGTTTTTGCGGGGAGTTATACTTCATTACTTTAATATGAACAAAAGTGCTGCTGAAGCTCATCGTATTTTAGTGAAAGTGTATGGTGAACATGCTCTAGCTGAAGCAAACGTGTAGGAAGTGGTTTGCACGTTTATAGCTGGTGATTTCGACTTAGATAACAAGGAGCGACCTGGCCAGCCGAAAAAATTTGAATATAATGAGTTGGAGGCATTGCTCAATGAAGACTCATCTAAAACACTTCGAGGATTGTCTACATCATTGGGCGTTGACTTATCAACGGTAGGAAAACGTTTTAAAACTTTGGGCATAATCGAGAAGGAAGGACATTGGATCCCATATGAATTGAAACCAAGGGAAATTGCGAGGCGTCTTTTGGCATGCGAACTGCTGCTTCAACGGGAGAAAAGAAAAGGTTTTTTGCATCGAATTGTCACTGGTGATGAAAAATGGATCCATTACAACAATCCGAAGCGCAGAAAGTCATGGGTTAAGCCAGGCCAACCATCAACATTAGTGGCAAAGCCAAATATCCATGGGTCTAAGCTCCTGCTCTGTATTTGGTAGGATCAGAGGGGTGTGATTTATTGTGAACTGCTGAAACCGAATGAAACCATAACTGAGGATCGCTACCGACTGCAATTGATGCGCTTGAGCCGTGCATTGAAAGAAAAACGGCCGGAAAGAAGAACGGTCCGCACGCCGAAAAACCGGTACAAACATATCTGGAAACACTTAAATGGGAAGTCCTACCCCACCCGCCGTATTCTCCAGATATCGCTTCTTCTGATTACCATTTATTTCGTTCGATGGCTCATAGCCTGTCTGAGCAGAAGTTTGCTTTTTACGAAGATTGTCAAAAATGGGTCGATTCGTAGATTGCATCTAAAAACGAGGCGTTCTTCCGATACGGTATTCGTACCCTGTCCGAAAGATGGTCGAAAGTAGTAGAAAGCAAGGGGCAATACCTTTATTAATGTATTTTTTTTTTTTTTTTCATTTAAAATAAATATTTTTTTCTTAAAAAACACGCTACGAATTAATTCCAAGTCCTAATATGATACCACTAAACAAACCCAAAGTCAAACAAATAAAGCCTTACAATCTCGAAATGTATGTTGACATACTACGTTTAGTGGTATTTATATGATACCACTAAACTAACCCAAACAAATAAATACTTTTTAAAGCTTGCCCAGTCAATTTCCATTATTTGAGATAAAATAAAGATATTGTACGCATGAGCGAACAACAATCGTTAAATTCTGGCGTATTTCCAATTACCACTAAAAGCGCTCATAATTCCTTAAGGAAGCCAAAACGGCAAATTTGTTATTCTTAAAATTCTCATTGTTTTGGTTCAATTATCAAGAATCAACGGTCAAAACTTGACGCCCCGGATATCGTATTATCCACTTACGTGGGACTGTATGAGCGCAACCGGAGTAGGAAAATTAACATTTATCGACTGGACTATGGATCAATATGTTTATATAAACATTTTGAATGATAATTCACAAGAAAGTTCACGAAAATTAAATCTGTATGAGGCAATTATTTTTCAACAAGACAACTTGTTCAACTTGACAAGACAGCACACGGCGAAGAAATTAAAGCTAATGAGTGGTTTTTGCGCAATGTGTCTAACCAATTCCGTACACCTCCGTAATCACCTGATTTGAACACAATTGAACATTTATCGGATGAATTAGGCAGACGAATAAAGACATACATGGTCAGAAATACAGAACAATAGAAATACACGCTTCGAAAAGAGTGGGGCAAAATCGAACCACCAACGACATCGAAACTCGAACGGAATATGCAAAAACGCTTGAAAAATTTTTTGAAAACTAAGCTTCAAAGCTAAAGTCGTGGTACATGTGCGGAAACTTTTTGGGATGTATGTAGGTAATTATTGATCCGTTTATTTATTTGCTTGTGAAGTCAGTGTTTCGATTTGTTTTTATGTTATGTTTGTTGTTAATTTGATCATTTGTAAGATAAGAAAATTAACATCAATATATTAAGAGGCCAGTCCACTTTAGAGCCCCGAAAAAAGGCTATTTTCGCGATTTTTTTTGAGGATTTTATAAAAGATACGAATATAAAAGTTGTTGGACTTGATGAATAAAGTCTTGAAATACATTTTTTTTAAATTTAATTCATTTTTACTCATTTTTAAGTACAAAAACTATAGTTTAACGTAACTCCTTAAAAATAGGTGGGCTAGGTAGCTCCATCACAACTCGGCAACGGCTTGTCTGAAACAAAAAAATCAAAGTCCATTAGATTCAGCATGACACCAGCTACAAAATGACCCTTGGATATAAAGTTTTATCAAAAAATAAAAAAATGGCAGATGAAAAACGGAAAAAGTTTTTTAAAAACGCGCTTTTTTCGCAGTTTTTCGCAAAAATAAGGAGTAAAATCAAAATTTTAAAACCATCGAGGGTCATCTTGTTGCGAATCATGTTTACAATATGTGGTTCAAATTTCAAGAGAACGGTTTATTAGTTTTGGGGACACGGTGGAGCGAGATTTTGAAAACATTGTTTCGAGAAAAACGCGTTTGAGGTTTATACTATGAAAAACTCTTACCTAAACTTAATCGGCAATTCCTGCTCCGTACAAAATCCCTTCTGATTGCCCATCATCGTCGATTTCTTCAAGTCTTGCTTGCATTTCGATTTTTTGAAATTTCCGAAGTGGACTGGCCCCTTAACCGAAGTTTGTGGAATGATCTAGAATAAATTGGTTTGTATAGCGTGTACGGAAAGTGTTTTTCACCCATATATGAAGATATATTTATGTATGTATGTGTATGTGTGTCTGTTTGCAACGATTCAAAAAAGATCTATTCATTCATTGGATATGAGAAAGGCGCCCAACCACCACGGACTTATGTCCTCTGTGACAATGAAAAAGTTAAATGAGCGTTGCGCAACATCACATGGCGTAATCTACTTGTCGTTTTTATTTCGTTTACTAGGCGGAAAAATAACTGTGCAAATGAAACATACGCCGTAATTGAAAACACTCAAGGTTGGGGTTTAGTACAATAACAATTAGATGAAATTACTACATTTTCTTGCATATCGATAAATTGCGGCGTTTTTCTTCCACAGACGTCGGCCACTGCAGCATTGCAGGGACGTCAGCTTTAAATCATTTTTTATTCATTATAATTATTTCGTCAATTATAAGCAATTGGGTTGAAAAATGTATTGGCCGATCCATAGTACCTCTTTTTCCAAGTATTCCAGGATATAATCACAAGAGGTTCTACATTGAACCCCGCCTGCGTAGCGTCAACATTGACTTTTTAAACACGATCGATCGGTCAAAGTCTTCCAAAGAGAGGAGAGAGCAAACACTACCTTTAATATCAATGGAAAAGTATTTTAATTTTACGTGATTCACGAGATACCATGCGAAAAACTTATTTTACGCACGCGCGCGCGCACACACACACAGACACGCGCGCGCGCGTGTGTGTATGTGTGTGTGTGTGTGTGTGTGTGTGTATATAGTTCCACATAAGCGTTTATTCTGTTCATGAGATAAACGAGACATCTTTTCCGATAGAGTTGTGTAACAAGCCCTTAATTTGACGTCGCTTGCCATCCAGGAGCGTCGGAGTATGAATCCGCTTATTACTGCCGACGAAATTTTTTTACAGCCATTCCTCACCCATAAGATTTTTCAATTTCCAAATAAAAATTGAAAATCCAAACGCCTTTGATTACGTTAAAATGGAAAAACAAGCCTCCATCGGAAATGTATAATATTCGCCTTAATTCAGGAACGTCAGCTCGCGACATACTATGCAATTTTCGTATAATTTTCTATTAAGAATGCCAACACCCACAACACGATTTTTTTACATAAATTTGCTTAGAATGTCTGGCCTTGATCATTTATTAAAAAATATTGCGTATGGGCAATATGTATAACAATGACGAGACAAATAACCTCTATATAGAAATTCGTGATAAACTTTTTCGCAAATTACAGGGATGAAAAACGCATTATACATTCGTTTATGAGCTTTGAACGCACTGTTTACGAGAAAAAAGAACGAATACGCTACGAAGTAACAGAAACTTAATATGCCATCCATTTACATAACAAATGGCTGCCAATACCCGCAAATACATTAGTTGCCAACGATATTGATACATGACTGAATTATTGTATTTTTACCTGGCATTTTCGATGCTACATCAGTTCCTCTCTGTTTAACGTCAAGATGCATGGACGTCAGGGAAATGTATTTATTTGATATGGTTAATTATTAGCAATTTAATACAGTGTATGTAAACTTGGTGTTGCTGGATCATAAGATATGTTGTGTAGTAATGGCCTGAGAACATTTGTATTCACTCTAAAAGTAAAGTTCAAACGAAACTTTTCGATAAAGTAAGAATACCTATGTACATTAGAGTGGCACAATTGTGAGCTCTATTTTTTCCCTTTTTCTCACCATCCAATTATATCCTTTGAAGAAAAAAAAATTGTCGCGGAAGCTGCGAGCGGTAAAAAAATATTCAGACGTCGCTCAAGCCTCCCAAAAATTCAAATTTTCATTAAAAAATAGATTTTTTTTCGTCCACTTCTAACACATGAATTTTACGCTTTGTCATTTTTAAATTAACCTCGCGAAGCTCTAGCCGGCCAATGAATATTTGGTGGTCGCTCAAGGTTTGCGAAATTTAGAATTTCCGCCAAAAAATAAATCTCGCATGGGCTATAATTTCTTGCAGCATAAAAATAAAATAAACAGCGAAGTGTTACATTTTCTTAATCATTTATTATAATAATTTGTAACAAACACAAGTTAGACGATATGTGTTATTATGTATTATTATGTATTATTGTATTATGGCGCCGCTCGTCACAAAGTACAGCTACGATTGGTCCCCAGTTTGACTAATGAGACCAACTGTGGGACGCATTACAATGCGTGAAAAACAGCTGCCATTACAGTTTTACGAATAAAACGACCTATAATTTTGTCGACGGACAAGACCTTTGAAGAGTTATTTTATGCGAACGAAGATTATAATTCTTGGGTTAGAAGTGCGAGGTGCATTTGAAATATCAATTTCTAAAGAAAAAAGGATCAATTGTTTTGGAAATTTTACAAAACGTCAAGATTATAAGTGAGAAGAGTAAAAAAGAATTGCGAAAATTGGAAAAATTGATTTTTTGATGAAAATTTGAATTTTTGGGAGGCTTGAGCGACCTCTAAATATTTTTTGACGGCTCGCAGCTTTCACGACAATTTTTTTTCCCTTTAAGACGGAATGACACCTCATCGCGGTCGGTATGGTAGAACAATTATAGATTCCCAAAAATCTGTGAAACGGCTCTTCAGATCCCGTCGAAACTTTGCCAAACGACGTCAAATAGATAGACGAATAGCTTCCAGCCACTCAAATTTTCTAAATTTGAGAGAAAAAAACTAGATTGGCTTATGATAAGCCAATTTACATTTTTTTTCTCAAATTCAGAAAATTTGAGGGGCTGGAAGCTATTCGTCTATCTATTTGACGTCGTTTGGCAAAGTTTCGACGGGATCTGAAGAGCCGTTTCAGAGATTTTTGGGAATCTATAATTGTTCTACCATACCGACCGCGATGAGGTGTCATTCCGTCTTAACTAAGATTATTGGATGGTGAAAAAAAGTTAAACAAATAGAGCTCAAAATTGTGACACCCTAATGTACATGGGGATACCCATGTTGTATATATCCGTACATATACACATGTATGTATAATATAAGAAATCGACGAGTGTCGATGCATTTTAAATGATAGAGGAAAGTGACCAAATATGGATGACGATTTTGTTTTCTTGTCAAAAAAAAACACTTCACTATTTAAAAACGTTTAATGGTAATCATAATCAGTCATACATTTTGGCTTGACTTACTTCCTACCAGTCTTGTGTTTTTAATATTAACTAACAGTATCAAGATTGTTCCAAAGTCAAAATAACAAAATGGTAACTATGTATGGAATAGGTACACACATATGGAACATTTGAATAAGCTACGACGTTTCTTTTCAGAAGATAACAAAAAAAAGTTTTTATCTTCTAAGAGATCAGGGAACTTTGATAAAAACAATAAAAAAGAACTTGATCTACTTGCAAAAATCACTTGCTTTCCATCATTAAAATGTATTCTATTAAAAGACTTTCAAGATGTGTGTCTAACACCATTTTTCTTGCTAATGTGGTGGCTTCATCTGAAGACAATTCGTTTGTCTAGTATAGGTGAAACGAAATTGTTCTAGATACTTGAACATACTTCGCTGCTTTAAAATAACCCATTTTTTCTCGAACCATTTTTATAGCTTCATCCATCTTGTCTTCATTACAACTTTTTCGCTTTTCTTCGAAGTGTCAAGACGGCATTCTAAAAAATAAATATAACTCAGTATAGAAGAAAGTATCCAACCGCCTAAGCCTCGGAATCCAATTATGCAATATTCCATAACTAGACCCCCAGTGACTGTCTATATTTGGAATTTGAGATCGCTTCAAACTCGTCATCGTATTTTACAAATAACAACACTTGAGCAATAAAACGTCCCGTAACTATTAAACAAACATAAATACAACATGCTAAGCAAACAGTCACAGTATTATTTCCACTACTCAACGAAAACACATTATCTTTTACGTACCTTGAGAAGTTGTCTAGCAGCGACAAAACAAAACACTCCTGCCTCAGCCAGAGCGCTCGCTTTACTGACGAGATGAAATGAATGCGATACTAAAGTGCGTGAATGAGATAGAAAACGACCTTGTATTGCGTCTTGAACCGTTTGTTGTCGAGAAATTGTGGTATTCCATATTAAGCATACTATTCCGTATTTGGTCACTTTCTTGTACATGATTTGCGAGTTCTATACATAATATATCACGCGCACTATCACTGAAGTTGATACAACGTCATCTTATGTCGACATTTCTGTAACATTATACTTCAGTATTGCTGTTATTATATTCCTATTATTCCGACATGAAACTTATTTTCAATAAACTTGCCCAGTGGACGGATAAGCCGATCCACGATTGAAATTCGCTTATGTAAACGTGAATGCAAACACTGAAACTAATTCGACACACATTTACTTCTAGGTTTAATTTAAATTTATTTATAGGAAGAACACGGTGTAATTTCTTTCTTTGATGTTTTGATTCTGCCAGTTCGCACGTTCTTCTTTGCTATAGTGTGCACTGCACACATGTTTAACTTTGCATAAAGCGTCCAAGACTGGGAGATCCGTCTGCGTTGAACAATTCACACTGAGAGAAATGTATGGAGTTTTCAACCATATTTTAACTGTATGTTTTATTTCCCTGAGGGGACAATAATATTTTATAGTCATAGTTACTGCCATAGTACTTACGCATCCTACAGCATACGTTTATGGTTCAAAGCTACTATATATAATATAGTAGGTTTTCATAAAACGGATATTCCCAACCACTAACAAAAATGTACTCCTCCAGGATCCTAATAGTGAACAAGGCTAAAATGTAGCCCTGTTCATCATTTATAGCCATTACAACATCGTCTATCAAGTAAAGCCATTACAAACAACATTGATTTAGAATGTTTCCCGTGATTTGCAATGATGTTTATGGTGATTTGTACAATACTATAAGATACGGCCTGCTACCCGAGTAGAATCCTGATCATTTTTGTAACGCAATCCCTAACTTCAGCCTGATCAGAGTAAAAGATCAAGGCCTGATCAGGGTACAAAATCGAGGCCTGATCAGGGTAAAAACATCAAGGCCTGATCAGCGTAAAAAATCAAGGCCGGATCAGTGCTTTATTTTTTTAAGGCTTCATCAATGTGAAAAATCGTGGCCTACTCAGAATAATGAAATGAAGCCCTGCTCAGGAAGTCCTATTTACTAGGTGTGTAAGTATGAAACCGGAATTTTTGTACAGAAAAAACACGTTTATTGTAATGATATGATACAAATAACTGGAGATGGCTTCTCGGGTCACCTTTAACTGAACCGCCAGTTGTTGTTGTGTTTGAGCGTCGTCTTCGTCCAACAAGGCTTGCAGGTCAGCGTCTTCAAACTTTTTCGGTGGTCTTCCACGTTCTTCGTTCCTCACGTCAAAATCGCCACTTTTGAACCGTTTGAACCACTCGAAACACTGTGTTTTACCAAGAGCATGCTCACCAAACGCCTCCACAAGCATTCGATGCGATTCGGCTGCGGTTTTCTTCAGATGAAAACAGAAAAGTAGTGCTGTCCGCAAATCGTTATTTGTTGGCACAAAACTCGACATGTTTATCTCTAATAAACTAATGCTACTGAATGAAACTCGTGTTATTGTGAGTTGGAAATCTTTGTCGGATATCAATACAATAACAAGACACCGCTGACGTGATGTGTCGGTAACTGCATCGACATCTAGCGCCACCTATGGGCAAATTCCGGTTTCATACTTACACACCTGGTATTCTTGAAATAAAAAGTACCACGAATATTCAAAATAGAAAAAGGCACGAAGTTATAAATAATGCCTTAAATAAAGTAAAAATGAAATCAAATAAAAATTAAATCAAATGAAAATGAAATCAAATAAAAATTAAATTAAATAAAAAATATTTGGTTGGCCTACGCTGTCCACTACGTTGAATGAGATGCCATCGGTGCAGGTAAGCCCGGACAGTATAGGCCATTCGATGAATGTGATGCCATCAGTGCAGGTTAGCCCAGACAGCATAGGCTAACCGACGAATGAGATGCTATCGGTGCAGGTTAGCCCGGACAGCGTAGGTCATCCGACAAATGGAAAGTCGACTGCGTGATTCAGTCCGGTGAATGTGATGCCATCGGTGCAGGTTAGTCTGTACAACGTAGGCCAACCAAATAGTAGTAAGTTGACAGCGTAGTACAGTTCGGTGAATGTAATGTCTATTCGAAGTGCATTTCGAATGGATTAAACTGCACCGATGGCATTACGTACACTGAACTAAACTACGCTGTCAACTAACCATAATTTGTTTGATCTTTGCTGTACAGGCTAACCTGCACCAATAGCATTACATCCGCCGGACTGATCTATGCAGTGAAATTACCATTATTTTGTTAGCCTGAACAGCGTAGGCCAACCGAACAATGATAAGTTGACTGCGTTGTACAGTTCAGTGAATGCAATGTCCTGACTAACCTCCACCAATGGCATTATGTTTACTTAACTAAACAACACTGTCAACTTACCATTATTTGTTTGGCCTATCCTGTCCGGGTTAACCTGCACATGATTAGTTTATAGTCGTATGTTAATTTATAGTCATAAATTGAAAATATTATTGTTACCGATGGCATAGTCATAGATTTAAACTAATTTATACTTATGGATATAAGAATTTTAAAAGTCTTTGAAAAAAAAAAATTGTTATACTAACTCATGTATGTGTCTTGTGCTTGTCTCGTGTGTTTCTAGCATTTGACAAGGTGAGGTTAGGCACGTGTTTAGCGCCAAACTGTACAGTTCAGTTGCTTAACTATCGCCTGATGCTAGCGTGGTCAGGCGAATTGACTTGAGCCGTAAATCCAGTTGCTTGACCACAGCTCGAAGCTAGCCGGATCAGGCAACTGGAGGAGACCGTACATCCAGTTGCCTGACTATGTAAGTAAGGCCTCCGTGCTACAACACGATCAGGCCCGTGCTACAACACGATCAGCCCAGGAAATGAAATGCTCGACTAAAAGTTATACCGCGATGATTTTTTATTATAATCCTTCATCCCCTAACCCCTGTAATGATTTATTTCTGAGAAAATAGATCGCCTACACATGGAATCGAACCTACAACCTACCTGCCTAATGCGTATACTACGCCACTGCCACTACGCTATCGAGTGTAAGTACACAAGATGCCATAAGTGGCATCTTGATCGCAGATATGATAACAGACAAATGTAATTCCGACTGTATTTTCGAATAGCTGCTACCTTTGATTTAGGTGAAATTTTGCACAGATTTTTTATAAGTCACTGCTTAAATAGGTTTTTGGCGCACCGCAATAGTTTTGTACCATATTATATGATACGATCTGTAATATACATAGTAAAGTGCATCCTACAATGACAGAAGGTGAACTACAAGACGAAGTGTTGAACTGATATTCTATTATGTAATGCAACAAATATACTATGTAACAGTTTGTGAGACACACGCAGT